>JAVTVY010009003.1:0-49716 GCA_036873755.1 Hanleya hanleyi
TCAATTTGAATCGTGAAAAAATGTCATTATGCCTCTTGAACAGTTCGATAAAGCCTTCAACCCCATTCCATAGTTTCACAGATCAAAGTGATAGACCTGATAATAAATTCATTGAAAATTAACTTTGACGGAAATATAAATTTTCCATTTTGCTCGGCAAAGTAAGCGGGAAGGGAGACTGAAGAGCGTAGATGTTCGCGCTATGACTAAATCCTTGAAATTTGTTTTGATTTCCAAATATTTGAAAGCCTTTTTGATTTGCAAAAATCAACGGCTGAACGGAATGTTTTGAAACTTGGAATTCACGATACTTGTACCAAGACATTGCCAAAGCGATTATTGTGACTTCGTCTGTCAATTCAGTATAGACAGCACGGACCAGTCAACATCGTCGGATTTTGAACGAGGAAAGCGAATATATATATATTGTGTCAAATCTATTAGTCAATTCCTGCAATTGTGGGTTAGAAGTTGAAAATTACTTCCCTTGGCATGAAAACACTTGCAGATGGCGCTTTTTTTTCTACAATTACCACTACCTCCGCTGATATGTCTTTCACTGTATTATTGCCACTGCCGCAGGTTTTGACTACAATGTAGTCATTTCTCACTTGTTTTCTAAAGATATTCTGTCAATGTGTTACGTGAACACCTGGTATGCAAAACCCTGAAAATTGCCCATTTGTCATATACTATTCAATGCAAACATATAGTTCATTCTGTTCGTTGCAAGGAAAAGAGGAAAACATCTTGGAACTTTTTGACCTGTGATTAAAAAATACAAAGGATGGCAAACGTCGACTTGATTGGCTAGCGTTGATGGCGGCGTGCAGATCACATAATTTTGTTTACACGGCTGATGAGCATACTCAAGCCTAAAATCGAGAAGTACGTTATAAAGCTCCCATGTATGCTTACTAACTCAGTGAATTTGGAATTGTCGAAGCAATGGAACGGAACTGGTCGCCAGCAAATTCACGAGATAAGCACATTACACTGCAGAAAAAATTACCAGCCTATTCCGGTGTCACACTGGTGAAAGAAGATGTCATGTTTACATGCGAAAAAACCCTCTTGCTGTCCCGTCTTTGAAGCGAAAAAAATATTTTTCCATATCAACATAGAAAGCTGTGTTTCATGCGTAGTAAATAGCTTACACGCTTAAAACTAGAGTGTTGAAACTTACCCGTAGTGTTGAAATGACTCTTTAAGTGTGTCCACAGGGACTGCTCGTTTAAGTGTTGTCCCTGTGGACACACTTGAAGGGTTATTTCAACTCTTTACGAGTAAGTTTCAATACTTTAGTTTTAAGCGTGTAGTTTTATACCATAAATGCTCGTATTCAAAAGTGACGTAAAACCGCATCGGTGAACGTTTGAAATTGGAGTTTGGTTGTTTTAATATCTTCTGCATACATTTGAACACCTCCAACCGAAATCTAATGCAATGTTCTTATCTACCGTGATCACATATTGAAATTTTCATGTTTAAAATAATTGTTAATTTCTCTGTTCACTTTGGCGATGGTGTTTTCGCATTGTAAGACTGTTTTCTGACGAACATGCACCAATGACTTTTCATCGCATAGCTCAATCATAACTCATCGCCAGCCTCATCGCACCAGCTCCATGTCCATCGCTCCATCATAGCTCCATCGCCAGCTCCATCGCTCCATCGCTCTCGCTGCATAGCTCCATCGCATAGCTCCATCGGCTCCATCGGCTCATCGCTCCATCGCATGGCTCCATCGCACATAGCTCCATCATGCTCATCGCTCCATCGCTCCATCGCATAGCTCCATCGCTCCATCGCATAGCTCCATCGCTCCATCGCATAGCTCCATCGCTCCATCGCATAGCTCCATCGCTCCATCGCATAGCTCCATTGCATAGCTCCATCGCTTCATCGCTCCATCGCATAGCTCCATCGCAAAGCTCCATCACTCCATCGCTCCATCGCATAGCTCCATCGCATAGCTCCATCGCATAGCTCCATCGCTTCATCGCTCCATCGCATAGCTCCATCGCATAGCCCCATCGCTCCATCGCTCCATCGCATAGCTCCATCGCATAGCTCCATCGCATAGCCCCATCGCATAGCTCCATCGCTCCATCGCATAGCCTCATCGCATAGCTCCATCGCTCCATCGTTCCATGGCATAGCTCCATCGCATAGCTCCATCGCTCCATCGCTCCATCGCATAGCTCCATCGCTCCATCGATCCATCGCATAGCTCCATCGCATAGCTCCATCGCTCCATCTCTCCATTGCATAGCTCCATCGCATAGCTCCATCGCTCCATCGCATAGCTCCATCGCACAGCTCCATCGCTTCATCGCTCCATCGCATAGCTCCATCGCTCCATCGCTCCATCGCATAGCTCCATCGCTTCATCGCTCCATCGCATAGCCCCATCGCTCCATCGCTCCATCGCATAGCTCCATCGCATAGCTCCATCGCATAGCTCCATCGCATAGCCCCATCGCATAGCTCAATCGCTCCATCGCATAGCTCCATCGCTTAACCGCATAGCTCCATCGCTCATCGCATAGCTCCATCGCATAGCCTCATCGCGCATCGCATAGCGCGACTTTTCATCACATAGCTCCATCGCTCCATCGCATAGCTCCATCGCGCATCGCGTAGCTCCATCGTTCCATCGCTCCATTGCATAGTTCCATCGCATAGCTCCATCGCTCCATCGCATAGCTCCATCGCACAGCTCCATCGCTTCATCGCTCCATCGCATAGCTCCATCGCTCCATCGCTCCATCGCATAGCTCCATCGCTTCATCGCTCCATCGCATAGCTCCATCGCATAGCCCCATCGCTCCATCGCTCCATCGCATAGCTCCATCGCATAGCTCCGTCACATAGCCCCATCGCATAGCTCCATCGCTCCATCGCTTCATGGCATAGCTCCATCGCATAGCTCCATCGCCCGTCGCTCCATCGCATAGCTCCATCGCTCCATCGCATAGCTCCATCGCTCCATTGCATAGCTCCATCGCTCCATCGCTCCGTTGCATAGCTCCATCGCATAGCTCCATCACTCCATCGCATAGCTCCATCGCAAAGCTCCATCGCTTCATCGCTCCATCGCATAGCTCCATCGCTCCATCGCTACATCGCTTCATCGCTCCATCGCATAGCTCCATCGCATAGCCCCATCGCTCCATCGCATAGCTCCATCGCATAGTTCCATCGCATAGCCCCATCGCATAGCTCCATCGCTCCATCGCATAGCTCCATCGCGCATCGCATAGCTCCATCGCTTCATCGCATAGCTCCATCGCTCCATCGCATAGCTCCATTGCTTCATCGTATAGCTCCATCGCTTCATCGCATAGCTCCATCGCGCATCGCATAGCTCCATCGCATAGCCTCATCGCGCATCGCATAGCGCGACTTTTCATCACATAGCTCCATCGCTCCATCGCATAGCTCCATCGCGCATCGCGTAGCTCCATCGTTCCATCGCATAGCTCCATCGCTCCATCGCGTTCAATTAGAAATGAAAGACGCGATGGCCCCTCTCGGCCATCATACCTAACATCACTGAACATTAGAAACCAATATGATATGGATACGATTCATTTACACAAAGTTAAGATAAGCGAATCCTCACAGCCCAACAGGCGAGGATCCAGGGACCGGCGGGGTCCGCGGAGCTCCGGTCGTTCTACGCGTTTTCCCGGATATAAATTTGAAACATGAACGTATGTTTATATTTTCAGTTCTGGTTGCATAAGCACGCACGCATCGATATTGAAAAATACCAAACTTTATGACTGACTCCATTGGTTTAACAGAAACAAAACATACCTATAACAAACTACGTGGTACCTAGGTCTTGTGTCAGGTCGTGATATAGCTGAAAAATGTTGAAAGCGACGTTAAATCATAATCACTCACTCACTCACTGTTGATTTCAGATACATATTGAACGATATTGTCAGATACAACTTAAACAATACGCTCATAACGCTCATGAATTGATAATGATCTCTATAAATACTCTAATCGCATAATCCACATTCGGTTACTGTACATATCATTTAAAGACATTATTTCTAGGTGGAATCCGAAAGTTCGCTGATTCCTCAAATTCTTTTTTTTTTTGGCGGCCCGGACTCCCTGGCTCTCCCTGACACCCCCCCTCCCCCCTTCCCCACACCCCCAGATCCCCTCCAACAGGTGACACAATTGGCATTTGCAGTTTTGTCCAGCACTTTGGATTACCGAAAAGCTAACCGTCTAGATGCATTACTATACACAACAAAAAGTTTAAGATGACCGCCTGGCTGAAAAATTGTTTGTTTTCTCTGACATGGTTGGAAGGACAACTCGGTCAGCCAGATTCGGAACTCGTTACTCAGGGAAATAATAGAGCTTTCTGGAGATGCGTAGTCCAATTTACTACATAATAATCAAGGAATGTTAATGGGGCTGTCTACATTTACATTCTAGGTGAAGGGTTAAGTTCTCTGAGCGGCTTGTTTACTTGTAATCGCATCCGGTAATGTTGCCGCCCATCGTCGATCACGTGTTGACCGCAATTAATTCATCTGAATCTGTGGTATTATGTGTCACTTCCAAGAACTGATTTTAGAAATGTATTTATATTTATAGGTTAGCAGATTCTGGGTGTATTATGTTTATCAGATAGGCTAACGCATTCACCAATCAAAACAACTAGCCAATGATCGCGCAATGGACTCACTTTAGACGGTTTTCACAGGATGCATGGTTTCTTAGAAATCGACTGGAATTATATGACGGTACCAGACCCTCAGTTCCCTTTTTAGACGTACATGTCAGTAGTACTATTGAAGGAAGAAAATTCCTCCCCCCCCCCCCTCCCCATCAATATATCCTGGCTATACTGGTATGTTATTGGCGAGAGGAGCAATGGAGTAGCGAGAATGTAAAGAAAACATTTACCCTTCAGATACCCCCCCCGACAATTAATCTAATTAACAACAGTAACGAGCCTCTTACACATGTCGACAGACATTTGATATCGGACTTTTGTTTGGTTTTTCTTTCTGCATTTCTGATAGGCCTACATCTTTCGTATCTCTTAATATATATCAAATATGAAACCTTCAACAATTTTTGGGAAGTTTTGCTATTTTGAAATAATGTTACAGCAGATATAATCCCATTGGAATTAGATACATACGTTATAATTCAAATGACAAGTTGAAATACCTCCTTTGTTTTAAGGCCATAATTACTCGACCCCCCCCCCCCTCCAACCAGTCTGGACGGGTAATACCCTGAAAATGTTTTTGGTGTATTCCATTTTCCAAATTCGTCAATTTTACGAGCGTCCCGTAATATCTATGTACACCAAAATCATACCTACGTTCCGTTACTGGCATTGGTAGCCTACAATAACCGACTCTGTGATTTTGGCCAACATTTAAATTTAATAAGCCGTCTTGTCCATTTGTACATTTAAAACCCTCGTTTTGACCTATCAGGTCAGTAAGTTATCTTGCATGGTAATGGACTTGATGTTCGAATGATGCACCGTAAACGGGGAGGAGTGTATCATTTTGAGCTAGTCTGTCCGCCTGTCTGCCTGTTTTTTTTATTTGTTATATACATAGATACATAGATTTTATTCAATCAGGCCACTACACAGGGCATATGATGAACAGAATTGTTAATTAAGAAATCATGGCGATGAATAAGAAGATTTAGATGAGGTGAAATAACAATAAGGACTATACTGGTATAAGTTTATATACTCGGGTGATGTCATCTACTTTTAACTACTAATAAATTTACTCAAACGTCTTAGTATCATCGGTTTATGTGACTGGTATAAAAGTACCATCTTATATACACTTGGTCTTATACAATAATAAGATAGTAATAATTCTTTACGTTTATCCAGAAGAGCTTTGCATTTGATAATCATGTGATATTTATCCCCGACTTCCGCCTTACATAAAGTGCATAACCTTTGTTCCTTGGGGATATTCTTCCACCGGTCGGTTTCAATGGGTAAATGATGATTACTCGTTCTAAATTTTAGCATAACTTTAGCTTGTTTAACCCTATCTGGCCTGGGCTTTTTGGGACCTGTCCAGGCCTGGGGGGGGGGGGGGGGTTGGACGAAATGGTCCCCCCTAATTATTTTTCTTACCCCTTGATCTAGGGGGCTGAAACTTATCACACTATACCCTTGGGTGAAGCTCTACCAGAAAATGTAAAAAATGTCACAGTGACGTCATTTTCAAAAGCGACATTTTTTGGTAAATTTTTCGGTCAGATTTTCCGAAATTTTTATTTTTGCAATTTCTCCGCAAAAACTGCATGATAAATATTAATGTAAAGTGAAATAAAATAGTTTTTGCCCACTTTTCATTGCGGAAAAGCAGAAATTTTGAAGACATATGACACAAACATCATTTTTCTGGGACCCCACGTGACCGCCATCTTGGATTTCTACCGCAAACACATCCCCACGCACCACGCGCATGCGCAGAATATTAAAACGGACGATACATTAGTCCAGTCGGATGCTCCTCCACGAGGGCTTCAAAATAAGACCTCATACGACACCATTGGACCACTAGGGGCTCACCTCGATCCCAAAACGTCCACCCAGTCTGGACCTATACCCCCATAGCCAGTATGGGGCTATATGAGCCTATCCCGACCTTCGTGAACTTTTCGATAAATTTCACCGCTTAACTTCGAGACCCCTCCCATCGTGTTTTTCGTGGCGAGACGTGAAAAACAAGACCAAACAACCCATAGTAAATCCCACAAATTTTTTTCCCAGTATGGACTCATAGCCAGTATGGGACTATATGGACCTATATACAGACCTCCGTGAACTTTTCGACAAATTTCACCGCTTAACTTCGAGACCCTTCCCATCGGGTTTTTCGTGGCGAGACGTGAAAAACAAGACCAAACAACCCATAGTAAAACTCACCAAAAAAAATCCCAGTATGGACCTATACCCCCATAGCAAGTATGGGACTATATGGGCCTATATACAGACCTCCGTGAACTTTTCGCAAAATTTCACCGCTTAACTTCGAGGCCCTTCCCATCGTGTTTTTCGTGGCGAGACGTGAAAAACAAGACCAAACAACCCATAGTAAAACCTCCCAAAAATTTGCCAGTATGGACCTATACCCCATAGCCAGTATAGGGCTATATGGGCCTCCTCCATGAACTTTTCAAAAAATTTCACCGCTTAGCTACAGGAACCTTCCCATCGTGTTTTTCGTGGCGAGACGTGAAAAACAAGACCAAACAACCCATAGTAAAACCCACAAAAAATGTGCCAGTATGGACCTATACCCATAGCCAGTATGGGGCTATATGGGCCTATATACAGACCTCCGTGAACTTTTCAAAAACTTTCACCGCTTAGCCCCGGGTCCCTTCCCATCGTGTTTTTCGTGGCGAGACGTGCAAAACAAGACCAAACAACCCATAGTAAAACCCACAAAAAGAAATGACCACGAAAACCCACGTATTTGGGACTATTTTCTGTCCGCTGAGGCAGACCGCATCACCGCCAGACCGCATCACCGCGGAGGAATACATGCCCCCATGGTCACGCCCGATTCACGCAGATCGGAAGTGACGTCATACTTGCGCAGAACACCTCCACAAACCGCCCTGCGCACGCCTCGTTTCTCCCCATTCCGCGCATGCGCAGTGAGGCGAATGCGGATCGAAATCAGGGCTATATACTACTCACCTCATGTCTAAATGAGTTTGACTTTCTAGTTATATTTAACACATACAAAACGATGACCTTTAAGTCATGGAACACTAGAAACCAATACGTGTAACGTGACGATTCATTTACACCAAGCTAAAATAAGGAAATCATCGCAGCCCATCACGCGAGGATCCAGGGGTTACCCTGGCTCCGAAAATCACACCTCATGCCTGAATCCATTTGACTTTCCAGTTATATTTAACACGTACAAAACAATGACCTTTACATCATTGAACATTAGAAACTAATATGATATGGATACGATTCATTTACACAAAGTTAAGATAAGCGAATCCTCACAGCCCAACAGGCGAGGATCCAGGGACCGGCGAGGTCCGCGGAGCTCCGGTCGTTCTAGGCGTTTTCCCGGATATAAATTTGAAACATGAACGTATGTTTATATTTTCATTTCTGGTTGCATAATCACGCACGCATCGATATTGAAAAATACCAAACTTTATGCCTGACTCTATTGGACTTTCTGGTTTAACACAAACAAAACATACCTACCGGTATAACAAACTACGTCACGTGGTACCTAGGTCGTATGTCAGGTCGTGATACAGCTGAAAAATGTTGAAAACGACGTTAAATCATATTCACTCACTCACTCACTGTTGATCTCAGATACACATTGAACGATATTGTCAGATACAACTTAAACAGTACGCTCATAACGCTCATGAATTGATAATGATCCGTTTAATACATCTATAGATACTCTAATCGCATAATCCACATTCGGTTATTGTACATATCATTTAAAGACATTATTTCTAGGTGGAATCCGAAAGTTCGCTGATTCCTCAAATTCTTTTTTTTTTTTGCCGGCCCGGACGCCCTGACTCTCCCTGACACCCCAGCCCCCCCCCCCCCCCTCCCCCCTCCGCAGATCCCCTCCAACATGTGACACAATTGGCATTTGCAGTTTTGTCCAGGACTTTGCATTAGCTAACCGTCTAGATGCATTGCTGTACACAATAAAAATCTTTTCGTTTAGGTTGAAAAATTGTTTGTTTTCTCTGACATAGTTGAAAGGACAACTCGGACAACCAGATTCGGAACTCGTTACTCAGGGAAATAATAGAGCTTTCTGGAGATGCGTAGTCCAATTTACTACATAATAATCAAGGAATGTTAATGGGCTGTCTACATTTACATTCTAGGTGAAGGGTTAAGTTCTCTGAGTGGCGTGTTTACTTGTAATCGCATCCGGTAATGTTGCAGCCCATCGTCGATCACGTGTTGACCGCAATTAATTCATCTGAATCTGTGGTACTATGTGTCACTTCCAAGAACTGATTTTAGAAATGTATATATATTTATAGGTTAGCAGATTTCTGGGTGTATTATGCTTATCAGATAGGCTAACGCATTCACCAATCAAAACAACTAGCCAATGATCGCACAATGGACTCACTTTAGGCGGTTTTCACAGGATGCATGGTTTCTTAGAAATCGACTGAAATTTTATGGCGGAACCAGACCCTCAGTTCCCTTTTTGGACGTACATGTCAGTAGTACTATTGAAGGAAGAAAATTCCTCCCCCCCCCCTCCCCTCCCCATCAATATATCCTGGCTATGATGCTGGTATGTTATTGGCGAGAGGATCAATGGAGTAGCGAGAATGTAAAGAAAACATTTACCCTCCAGATCCCCCCCTCCCCCTCCCCATCAATATATCCTGGCTATGATGCTGGTATGTTATTGGCGAGAGGATCAATGGAGTAGCGAGAATGTAAAGAAAACATTTACCCTCCAGATCCCCCCCTCCCCCTCCCCATCAATATATCCTGGCTATGATGCTGGTATGTTATTGGCGAGAGGAGCAATGGAGTAGCGAGAATGTACAGAAAACATTTACTCTCCAGATCCTCCCCAACAATTAATCTAATTAACAACAGTAGGCCTAACGAGCCTCTTACACATGTCGAAAGACGTTTGATATCGGACTTTCGTTTGGTTTTTCTTTCTGCATTTCTGATAGGCCTACATCTTCGTATCTCTTAATATATATCAAATATGAAACCTTCAACAATTTTTTTGAAGTTTTGCTATTTTGAAGTAATGTTACAGCAGATATAATCCCATTGGAATTAGATACATACGTTATAATTCAAATGACAAGTTAAAATACTTCCTTTGTTTTAAGACCATAATTACTCGCCCACTCCACACTCCCCCCCCCCCCCACCAGTCTGGACGGGTAATACCCTGAAAATGTTTTTTTGTATTCCATTTTCCAAATTCGTCAATTTTACGAGCCTCCCGTAATATCTTTGTACACTAAAATCATACCTACGTTCCGTTACTGGCATTGGTAGCCTACAATAACCGACTCTGTGATTTTGGCCAACATTTAAATTTAATAAGCCGTCTTGTCCATTTGTACATTTAAAACCCTCGTTTTGACCTATCAGGTCAGTAACTTATCTTGCATGGTAATGGACTTGATGTACGAATGATGCACCGTAAGGGGGGGGGGGGGCGAGGGTATCATTTTGAGCTAGTCTGTCCGCCTGTACATGTCTGCCTGTTTTTTTTATTTGTTATATACATAGATACATAGATTTTATTCAATCAGGCCACTACACAGGGCATATGGTGAACAGAATTGTTAATTAAGAAATCATGGCGATGAATAAGAAGATTTAGATGAGGTGAAATAACAATAAGGACTATACTGGTATAAGTTTATATACTCGGATGATGTAATCTACTTTTAGCTACTAATAAATTTACTTAAACGTCTAAGTACCGTTGGTGTATGTGACTGATATAAAAGTACCATCTTATATACACTTGGTCTTATACAATAATAAGAGAGTAATAATTCTTTACGTTATCCAGAAGAGCTTAGCATTTGATAATCATGTGATATTCATCTCCGACTTCCGCCTTACATAAAGTGCATAACCTTTGTTCCTTGGGGATATTCTTCCACCGGCCGGTTTCAATGGGTAAATGATGATTACTGGTTCTAAATTTCAGCATAACTTTAGCTTGTTTAACCCTATCTGGTCTGGGCTTTTTGGGATCTGTCCAGGCCGGGGGGGGTGGAGCGAAATAGGCTCAAAATGACTCCAATACGATAAGCTATTAAGCTATACAGTATCAAGTTGTCCAAAAATAAGTTTATACATGAGAATACTAGTAGCATTGCAAATCTCACTTATTAATTTACTCCAGTAATTAATCATTCTGGAATAGATCGATATTGTAATTGGATATTGCCCTATTTCTCCATGGACCATATACATATACTAAAGTCTGTCCATTTTAATTAGTCGCCTACTTTGAAGCTTGTCGAAAATGAACAGTTATCTCTGCATAAATTTTCTTTTTTGCTGCGTGTAGAACAAACTGAACTCTACAAAATGACTACGAATTCTCCATGATATCGATAATATATCATATAAATAACTTTGTAATTAGTAATCTCTCTCAGTTACATGAAACAACTTGTGAAATATCGATTCTGGGCACCATATAAATGCATAAATCCTGACTTTTCATTTACCAATTTTATATAATCTGTGTGCATGCAAACCTTGATATTGTGATGTGTTTTGACAAAGCTATTTCTGAAATACTATTCCATGACCCGTTAGGTCGGATATTGCAAACACAACTATTTGTGAGAATCAGTTATGTAGGTTCAAATTTACAGGATAATATGGAAACTGCTTATGTAAGGGTAATGAGTTAACCTTCGTTAACCTTGGTTTTGACGACTGAATTTATGTAATACGACAGTTTTGTGATTTGCTAGTCATAATTGTACCGAAGTTGTAAGGACATCTATGTCGGGTTAAATTGACAATGTAACGTATAGCTTTGTATATAACGGAGTGAACGGCACATATAGTCAGACTAGTAACACCAGGTCTCCCTGATGGCTAAACCGTCAGGTCTCACAGAGGCTCATGTGTCCGATAAATAGTTATTGCTATCTCCAGTTCCGAAGTGACTGTTTACAGAATTGTCTGATGTTGATGAAGTTGTGCTAGTCTGCCTGCGAAATGATGCCGGTCATTCCTAAGTTAGGTGGAATGAATTTACAATAAATCGGCTTAATATGTAACAGACATTGAACTTCGTTTTCGTTGTATCCTCTCTCATTTAAAGAGGTTGTCAAGACTTCGAGAAATCTCAGAAGCCAGACCTTGGAAACTATTATTGTATAGGTTTTATGAAGACCATCCCTGTGTCTTGAGACAACTTCGCGTTACAACATCTTAAAGATCACACGCGCGCAAGCCCTGTTGTCTTAAAGACCTCAAATTTCATAAACTGTTCTGGAGTAGTGTGTGGAGATAATTACAAAGTTAATTCCAGCGAATTATAAATTATCGATATCACAGAACAATGGTTGTCATTTTGTAAAGTTTAGTTTCCATCCATCCATCCACAATGCAGAAAAGAAAACTTATGCGGAGTTTACTACTTATTTTTAGAGAAGCTCCAAAGTAGACGACTAATTAAAATGGACAGACTATAGTACACAAGCCTATATAGCTTTGTGTTTAGCTCGTAAACGAGTTTAGCTTCTGGTCGTAGAAAGTGATCCTCGTGTAAAGTTAAAGCGTTGAATTCCTAAACGTAAACATGCTAAACACCAGATTTTGAGATATGTTTATCTTACACACGTGGAAAATCGTATAGCGAAATTATTTTTAGCTTTGTGTTTAGATGCTAAACATCTGTTTAAGAATGTGATGTTTGTTTTAGAAATTTGATCTCTGTTTGTTCAATAAGCGAAAGGTTTTCATATCCCCAAATTTCACAGCCATATATAAGTATAGGTTTTACAATTACGTCATATAATTTCAAAATAAAAAATCTGGTGACAAATTTAAACCTGTTGATCTGCGATGTACAATATAAGCCTGCTGAACATTGTTTTTTATCGAGTGTATAAAACGTTCTGTGTTTGTGCACTGGACACCCAGATAATTAATCACCTAACCACTTTAACTAAGCCTAACTTTAACGTATGTATGTTCGCACTGAATCAGAGAACCCTCAATGGTAGTTGTAATCGAGGCTCGCGAAGGTTCCCGACTACAATGTGGGAAGCGGAATACTGTTCCTTAATTGAGGTATAGGCTCTGCATTCTCTGAATGCCATCCTTTAACTCTTATGCAGTCCTGTAATTCTGTGCTCCGGTAAGGTCAACCTGAACTTTAAATTATAGTTCATTTAGTTCCGTTATGGAGAATTCAGGATGTCAGTATCCCCCCCCCCCCATTTTCTTCGATCTCACATTTCTCATTTCCACCCCGAAAGACATCCAAACTCAGATGCATATGTAGTTGGAAACACAGTTGTTCCAATAAATGTATCTATTTATATCATATTCTAAAATACTTTTTTGGTCCATGTTTAGGCAAGTCTCTAAAAACAATCGGAATAATAAATTATTAAATAATTATACGACGTAAAAGAAATAAATTGGGCACTTTTATACACAAAAAGACAAACAATTGATGGAAAGCCCCCTCGTGGACGCCATTTTCAATTTTCCCATGATTCTCTGCTCGTAGGGTTATGTGAATAGGCGTGCATATGATAGGTTATACAGTTGTAAAGTCAAAGAGTTTTATCTCTCTGTTGTTTGTTTGTTGTTAGTCAGATGAGGTATAACACTTGGTATAGGGCTGGGACGGCATAATGGCCTCATCTCACTATTGTTTGTTTGTTGTTAGTCAGATGAGGTATAACACTTGGTATAGGGATGGAACGGTATAATGGCCTCATCTCTCTATTGTTTGGTGTTAGTCAGATGCGGTATACCACTTGGTATAGGGCTGGGACGGCATAATGGCCTCATCTCTCTATTGTTTGTTTGTTGTTAGTCAGATGAGGTATAAGACTTGTTATAGGGCTGGGACGGCATAATGGCCTCATCTCTCTATTGTTTGTTTATTGTTAGTCAGATGAGGTATACCACTTGGTATAGGGCTGAGACGGCATAATGGCCTCATCTCTCTTTTGCTTGTTTGTTGTTAGTCAGATGAGGTATAACACTTGGTACAGGGGTGGGACGGCATAATGGCCTTATTTCTCAATTGTTTGTTTGTTGTTAGTCAGATGAGGTATAACACTTGGTATAGGGCTGGGACGGCATAATGGCCTCATCTCTCTTTTGCTTGTTTGTTGTTAGTCAGATGAGGTATAACACTTGGTACAGGGGTGGGACGGCATAATGGCTTTATTTCTCAATTGTTTGTTTGTTGTTAGTCAGATGAGGTATAACACTTGGTATAGGGCTGGGACGGCATAATGACCTCATCTCTCTATTGTTTGTTTGTTGTTAGTCAGATGAGATATAACACCTGGTACACGGCTGGGACGGCATAATGGCCTCATAGGCCTGGCAGTGTTAATCCATTGAATCATTCTAACTATAGAACTATATTATTAGATTCAAATAACCACGAAAAAAGTTACTTTTGCCTGAAGGGCTATCAAACAGACTGATCGGTGCATTTTTCATAAATTGTTCCCTAGAATGGAACTATTCTTCTACAGGTTAAAGCATATCCAATATCCACAGTTAAAGAGTCTCTGTTAACTCTGAGGTAATAGATGGGATTTCTGGGTGACTTTAAACTTTCCTAATTATTTTTATATAAAAATATATTATTCCTAAAACGCAAATATTTTTTGTTACAACAATTTCTCTATGCTGTGTCCACTTTGTCAATTGACAATGAACACGAACAACCACAATTCTGAATTGCTCGCAGTCTTATCCCCTTAAAATAGCTTCCACAGAAGTATACACAGTGTTAAAAAGAGTTTGACATGTCACGCTATTTCTTTGATTGAAAATGTCGCACGTTCCTAAAGCTAGTTCGACAGCAATAGAGAAACGTAAGAAATGTCGCATTTACATGCGCAGTGGAGACTTCCGGTATGCGCACTTTCGGTCGTGCATGCTCATGAGACCTTTATTCCTCTTTCTCATGAGCAATTTCCAGTCACGGAGCACTTCCGATGATGACGTCACTTTCGGTGATGTGACTTCCGGATATGAACAAGTTAAACATGTCGTGTCAAATTGAGGGCGTCGCGAGGCCACCACAAACAGTATCATGCAGTATATTTGCTCACGGCCATTTAATCTCCGGGATGGGTTATGGCACCGCGAATGGTTACTTCACGAGTGAGCGACGGAAAAGCGTGATGATTGTGGTCAACTCTTCAACTGATTGTGTTCAACCTAACTCAACTCAACGACCCAGCATATGACTAAATTTTGGTTCATGGTGCAAACGCACAGTTGAGGAGCTCAGACAGCCACAATCTGCGCAGCGCCTGTGGAGCCTGTAGCTCAAAGCCAGCGCCCCTATACCCTCAGTCAAGGAGCCCATGGATGTCCAGTCGGACCCCGGCGATTCTGGGTCAGGTGCAAGACGACATCGACGGTCCATTTCCGGGAAGCCCCAGTAGATGTATCCAGCCATCTCTCATCCGTTCAGTCAGTAAGTTACTTGTATCGTCGCAACCAGTATACGATCCGGCGACGTTTTCGGCGCCACCACAGCTTTCCCTCATCGACCTAGCTCATTCTCCAGTTACTTGGATGTTATCTTCAAGGATCAGGATCACGCCAGAGCCTTTCGACTGAATCTCGCTTTTGGGTACATTCTGCACCATGAGGAGAAAGAGAACTCCGGAAGTTCTCGTTCAGTGCCAATAACCACGTGTATACCCTACCCTTCAGCGTTACGAATCGTGAGTCCCTAGAGGCGGTAGGCGGTGAAGTTTTACGTGACCAAACAGATCGACCACCCCATCCACTGAACGTATTGCCCCACGCCATGCAGTGACTATTCCCATACAGCGACATTCCGTATAAATGTATACATGCTGATCGTTACAGTCAGCTTTGTTAACACGTGTAACTAATACCGTCGTGCTTGAAATACAGAACACAAACATGTTGTTTGATATATCATTTTTACTCGGTGAACAACAACGTAAGGATAACAACGCCAGAACAGCAATATTGGAACAATAACTTGAGCCTAGGCCACCAACTCCTGTCTTCTCGCGAACAACACAACTTTGCGAAACACTACTTTGATGTCTAGTAACTCTGCATTCTTGTTATAAATCATTCTGTGCTCATAACAGTAAATTGACGTTCGCTTAATGACGCACACTGTCACTTGCCCTCGTATTTATAGGGGACCGTCACCATTAATATTCAGGCAGGTCGTGGTGGTTCCACCCGGAAGGATTTACACATGGGGTAGAGGAAGGTGAATGTGTCCGCTGCTGGGCATAGTGCTCTATCCGCGGTAACCACCGATCACGTACAGCTTCGTATGGGGTCCGCACTTTCGGTGTCACCATGGATTCCCAGTTCGGGTTGAAGACGGTCATGTATTCCGAATGCAAGTTCATCTACCTCAACTGCCAGGGATCAAAAAAAAACAACGCATGCAGTAGTTCAGGGATTTCAACATACGGAACTTAGCCATCTGGAACAGCATACACCTGATCAGAATAAAGAGACTGCCCATGTTGGTATTTTTGGTGAGGTGACTTCGTACGTGGTATTGTCAATGAGCTCCACGTGACTAAATACGAGCGAATTGATGCGCTTGTCGGCTTATTTTTTGACGTGACGTTCTTGGATGATCACAGTTTTGCCATAGATGCTGTTGCCCAGCAATTTCATCGTCTCCCCGATAATGATTTTCCCGGAGTCGACATCTCCTTGGCGACGGGCAGTAGTCCCGGCGTCAGCAGATCCTTCGAAACAGGCCTCGGAGATGAATTCCATCACTTGGTAGATCCGGTGACCTCGAGACCGGTCAGGTACCAGAACTGTAAGGGGGTGCGATGCATGATCGACAGATCGTGCATACTCTTAAGCAACATACGCCATTGCTGTGTGAAGACGCCCACAGGGTATCCCCGATGTCTTCTCGGTCCAGTTCGGTTTTTTGAAGATGGGAGGGCATTTGGCAAATTGGGGTTTGATGAGTTCAGAGACGTACAGATCGGGGGTCTACGAAATCGTAGTGGTCTCGGTCGTTGAAAGGATGGAGAGCTCAGGCCATGACGCTCGCTTTAGTGTCCTGCTGTGAACGGACACTCATGGCCATGTCACGAGCAATGGTGGAGCTGGAACATGGTTGGTGGATCTCCAGTCCGTTTCTCCGTATGATTGGTTTGGTGACGAAATGTCACACCCCATGGCTGAGCTTCCCAGTCCAACCAATGTTCTGGCAGATGTTTTGTGGACCGCAGAGCCTTGAACTCCTGTCATTCGCGTAACCATCGTAGTAATGTTCCAAATGCATGGGTTGAGGCAAAGACGCTAGGTAGAGGACGGTGGCATCGATTCCGATGATCTTACGGCAGGGTTTTTCACCGTCCCGGATGTGAATCGATGTGTTTGTACCGACGAAAAATGATACTGGGTCCTCCTACTATGTTGGCTTTCAAACAGTCAAACATATCGGCATCTTTCTGCACGGTCAGGGTCAAGTTGCATCACCGTTATTCGTAGAGGCCAGTTGCTCCACACGGGCGTGTGACGGGTCACCTATGGACATGAAGCAGACGGGGCGGTCTCTTTTGTATCGATACTCACGCTCAAAAGCGATCTGGAGCTGTATTCATTGCGCTTCGGCCGACACCATCTCCATGGGCTCCGGCATGGTTTGAAATCACAGCACGCCCCGTATAAAAATAGCTTTCGTCGATTGGGACGTCATTGCCTTCATCCGTCAGTTCCTCAAAAGTGGAAGACACTGCTGGAGAACTTCCGTGATATGATATTGTCATATGTCTTCTCATGGATGTGAAAGTGACTAGATTGTGTGAACACCCGATTGCATTTGGTGCAACTATATGACTGCGCATAGATGTTCATGTCAGTGATGTTGGGAAAATTACAAGCGTTAGTCCGTCATTCATAATCCAGCCGTCGTCTATTAGAGAATATCCGCGTCCATAATCCAAAGACCTATCCATTTCCATATAACAGTATTAGCACCAAATTCAAAAAGACAATCATAGTATACGTAAACATAGGCTTGCTTCCTGCAAGAGAGAAGCGGTCAACAGTTGTCAATGATGCCGGCAAGACATCATGATGTTCCAGGGAAAATCCTCTTATTCAGGGATCTTTTTTTCTGAAATTCAGGAAATTATAACTGGATTTCAGGTAAAATCCCTGAAATTTAGTTGTCACTGTGTCTCACTATAGGCGATAAGACGTTTAAATACGGTTGGTCTAACGTTGTTGTCCTGACGCTATTTTTACTGAATGAAAACGAGAGCATCAAACTCCAATTATTTTTTTTTATTCCAACCCGGTAATATTATGTACAAGTGTGACCAAATCTGAATATAGTGATCAGTATGTAGACATGTACAGTGTATACGACACGCTGCGGTATGGGAACAGCCACTGCATGTCGTGGATAAATTCGTTTAGATGACGCCGATGGCGTTCTTGACGTCTGCGTTTTTTTAACGAATAAAGGGTTATTGGTCACCATCTACACCGTCTATTTGGTCTTAGCGCATTGTTGTTGAGCCCATTCCAAGGGATTTGAGGTATTCAGTGACACATGAATGGGTCATCATACACCAGCCTATTGTCGGGTTGTCGGGTTGTCCGCCTTTCCGTCCCTCTTTTGAGTAGCATCTACCCTGAAGTGATATTCAGTCGACAAGGCCTGGCCTGATCTTTGGAGAAAGCTCTCACGTAACTGGAGAGAACAAGCGAGGTTGATGTCTCGAAAAATTTACAGGTCCAGTAAAGGACTATAGCGCTGAAAACCTCGTCGGACCATAGACCAGGGCAGGCCCCGAGGACTGAAGCGGCGGGTACTGTTGAATGGCTGAATGAATGCATGCTTGACATACAAGCTCCGTACTAGTAACATATTATACGGGTCCGGGTACCGATCAGGTGAAATTCGGTTCCACGTGGATTCTGTTAGCCAAGCAGGTTGCTTGTTATGATACGACCATCAGCAGATTTATGGTTTAGCTAAAACTGCTGATGACCGTATCCTCATTGACCAGATAGAATCCAAGTTGTGCTCATTTTCACCGGCTGCAAACCGTATATGTACCACTGACAGATGTACGATCGGATGAATATTAAACTTCCCATTTGTCGTTTTATCAAAGTCAAACACAAAACGAAAATTGAACTTGATGGCCAATATCCCTCCGTATTCGGGGAAAGGGAACGTGTGTCAAATGTCAAAATGTTTACGCATTCTCACATATGTCGATGTAATAACGGATGTACAGATTCAAGTACATTTCTATGAAATGAAGAGCGTTCGAAGAAATATTATCCAGATATCATCAACATTAAATTTCAAGATCCGGTTGACATCGAATAAAGCCGATATTAAAAGGGTGGCTGCGCAGCGGTATTGGTATAAAAATGTATACGGAGTAACAGTGCTCTGTAATCTTCGACACGAGTTTGAGTAACAACATGGATTTTAGGAAAGTTTCCGATATAGCTCTAGCGTGGGTGCTGCTGATGGCGGTCGTGCTAATATTTCATGTCAGTCATGTCTTCGCCACCGTTCCAGGCAAGTCATATGGCACAGGGAATCCGACTGAAAACTCATCGATAAAGAACTTGACGACTGGTTCTTCTTCCAGGTATAGTGAATAATAACAATACTAATGTACTTAGCCTGTTTCTTTTAATTATTCAGGCGGCAAAACTTAACTTCAGGCTACTGTGGAGAGAAATTATGCAAACATCCTACAAATTTCAGCAGCTATCTTTTCAGTTTTGGGGATAAATAGCATATCCATGCCACAGTATTTAGTCTCAGGTGACATATAAAGATTGATTTTGTTCTCCTTTTAAGTCAATGCTGTTCGAAAAACTAGAAGAAATAGGGTAACTGATGTTGTCGCGCCGACCCGTCATTTACCGGTGTGAAAGTGAATAATGTCTCATGAAGAAATTGAAACTTTTCGTATGTTTGTATTGAGGCAATTTCACAACTGGATATTTTCCCCACCGGATATTTTCCGCACAGGGAATTATCCTTAATGAAAATTTTCATTTTGGGCATTTTCGCAGCCCTATAATTTCAAAATAGACGAAGATTCAAAGAGACGTACACAGATATTTGATAATCTGGCCAAAAAAATGACAATAATCATTCATAGCGCGAAAATGAAGTTGATGATCTCTTATCATTTCATGGAAATATATAGAGGATATTGCACTGTTGAGTTTGAATAGCATACATATTTGTTCGAGTGAAAGGTGGAAGGATAACCCACGAGACGCGAAGCGTCTATTCAAACTCAACAGTGCAATATTCTATTTATTATTTATAGAACATTATTTTTCTTATCAATTTTGTAATATTAGACATCGTGGGCTGTCTTTTGAAGTAATTTTCTAACACAAATTAGGTCGGATTTTATTTTGTTTATGCCGCGGAGAAATACAAAGACATTAGCCAATGGGAATGGGAGAGTCCCGTCTGAATTCACGTGCAACTGTCAATCAAGCGGTTGAGTCGAAAGATCGCGATCGAAGCGCGAAGAAAAAATCTTCTTGAATTTAGAAGAGTTTACAGACTTTCAGTTTACCCGACAGTGAAAGGAAGGCAAGTTCTCACGAAGGACAGTGACACATGGGCCTGTTCATAGCTGTCTACATCTCGGTTCAGTTGAATTGCCTGAAGTGAAACCGGAAGAACGGGCAACAAAAACACAACACTGCTGACTCGACTCGCGACTGTGCCGAACACGCGTGGTCGGATAAACACGACAAACTGCAACTTCAAGCTCTCCGTCTGGGTAACTGTATGTGGAAACCGCTATGCAGCATATGAGAAATCAACTTTAGAGCTATCTCCTTTTAGCTTGTTTGTATATCTTTGGGCTCGAACGTAACTGAAGCGTTTTCCTGCTGAACATGCAGAAAGCCAGCCCATCGCAGTTTGCGGGTTTCACGCTTTTCTGCATCATCTTTGCGAAAGTCTAAGTACCCAAGGTGGTTAGTAACTTTATTTCTACTCATACCAGTATTAATTGTGCATTCTTGGTTGACGTAACAACTGTTGTTTTATGTCGAAGGAGCCTAAAAGTTCACTTACTGCGAAAGTCTAAAAATAGACCTGACATCACGATATCAGGTCATATCGTCCAAGACCAAATCGTCCAAGACCATTGAAAAAAACTTCGCCCAAATACTGAGACGGATCGACCGACGATTGAGGCCGATCACTCAAAGTATTTTATAGATCGTACCAGCGCTGCGTCGATATGTTAGGTAACACTTAAATAAAATATATATTGAATTTTATATGAAATGATCTGTATATATATTCATTCCATTACGAAGTTTTGAAGGGTTATGAATTGTTGGCAAGCATTCTCAGAATGAAAGTACCGTAGTGAAATAAGTAGTTCCGGCAACGTCACTGTCAGGTCAGAGTTCACATGTACTCAGCAGTTAGATAACAAAAGTGTTATCTAACTGCAAAAGTGTTATCTAACTGCAATGAAAATATCACTTTTAAGAGTGAAGAAAATATAAGGATTTCACTGTTATATAAATAATAAAATGACGGTGAAAATAAAGTGAACCTGGCATTATTACAAGCGTGTGGTCCGTCATTCGTAATTCAGCCGCCGTCCATTAAAGACTATCTGCATCCATAATCCAAAGACCTATTCCATATTCCATATAACAATATTAGCACCAAATTCAAAAAGACAATCATAGTATACATAAACATAGTCTAGTTTGCTGCAAGAGAGAAGTATGTCTATAAGATATCTTTTTACTATAATTGAATCACGTGGTGACGAGTATATAATATATGTACATGTATATCTACACATTTTAATCAAGAATAAGTGATTATAAAACACATGGTACATGTACACAACGATCGTAATATTATTGTTCATTTATGGGATAATTTTCAAATCTGAACATGATAAGTATTTAAAAACTAGGAAATCTGTGTTCAAATGTTATGTGTGCATATTTTCAAATGTGATGTGTCCATATTTAAAAAATATTACTCACAATGATACACTTTTTCGCGTTCAATACTTTCAGGAGTTTTTGAATTTTTAAATTGAATTAATTTACCCACACATATAAATATATACAAAATGTTATCAAGTGTTCGGTATATACAGTAAGTCAATAATGATAAGTCAGCTCAACCGTAAGGTTATTGGCGGGAGTAATACCCCAGATGGCTTGTTCTATCCCAAGAGACGAAAATAAAACAAGTGTAACATCTGAGAAATATACAGTAGGTGAAGCGAATATAGTGAAAGATCTACATGTTCTTATGACATATTTGAACTACCGGTACTACAAAGTAAAACAAGATTAGATTTCGAGGAGATGTGATTTAAGGTTGAATTTAAATAATGCCGAGGCATTCGTGGTTTTAATTGTAGATGATAGTTTGTTCCATTCCCGCGGTCCAGTGATTTGAATGGTATGTTAAGATAGGTTAGATCGGTGAAAAGGTCGATAGGTTTATATGCTGGTTTTCTGTCGGGTAGCAGTGGACATGGGATAATCCTTACGACATACCAAAAGTATACTCTACTCCCAAAATGCATAAATCACCATACAAAGCTAGATTCAAACCCAGATCTAGAGCCTGCATTACCAGTCTTCTTTCAACCCTGTTGACGAGGCCAATTCAGGAGGTGAGAGGAAAAGTATTGCGTCACTATTTTTAAAAACTCTGGCGTTGAATTTATGTGGATATTAAAACACTGAGGATGTCATACGGAGGAACTTGAAGCTAAAGGTCACATACCGTACAGACATGTATCCGCATATTTCCCGACTTCCTATACTACAATCCCTCGTCAGGACATTATTGGCCGTCTAAGTTCATTAAAAGCATCTGTGTGCAAGAAGACTGATCATCGATACATTAATGTCAGAAGCTATAAAGCATTCTACAGCTCTACTACATACAGGGGATATCATATATGGCGTGTTTCTTTGTTTATAGAGTAGCTGAATTTCTCATTAAAAATATCTATGTGAAATTTGGCACCACAATATATCAACAGCATATAGGTATTCCAATGGTTACTAATTATGCATCCCTGTTGGCTGACCTATATCTGTTCTGTTATGAATGCTTTCAAAACCGATCAATTCATCAAACGCTATATAGACGAACTTCTCGCTGTGGATATACATCAACAGAATCTTCACTCATTTCTGAATCACTCACTTTTCACTCACTACTCACTCACTCACTAACTAACTCATTCTGTCACTGACTCAATCACTCACTCTCAATGGTGAAGAGGCTTATACTTATCGGGCTAGCTCCCGACCTAGCGTATCTAATTCCGCTTAAGCCGGTGCTAAGGGTTATGTGGATACTTCATTGTCTCCGCATGAACGCCTGCAATAAAAGTGCGGCCGAGATACTAAGGCTACATCCGAGAATCCACCGAATTATCGGGTTTGAATGTTAGGTGCCGAAGATTGCTTTGCTGTAGAGTCATATGGTTGCTTTTTAGTCGCCAGACGTCGGCAACTTTTCCTACCTCTTGCATATCGCTCCAAATTATTACCGGTATATGGTAGGATTATGCTGATGGACCGTTAGTCTCCGAGGCCCGCCCTCTGTACATGTCTCTCGACAAATATATGTAGGTGTATTGTTTTGGTGGAAAATTTAAGACGTACGACGTCGGGCATTACAACTTAGTTTTCCTGGGTATTCTTGCATTTACCAGTTTTACTCCCATGATGAGGCTTTTACCCCATCAGACGTTCACGATTCTCATCCAGTAACATCAGATCAGTTGTTTGAGGTAATCTGTCATCACAGCTCCCAAGCTAGCGTATCTAATTCCGCTTAAGCCGGTACTAGGGGTCGTGTGGATACTTCTTTGACTCCACATGAACAGCTGCAATAAAGGCGCGGCTGAGATTAAGGCTACATCCGAGAATCCACTGAATTATCGGGTCTGAATGTTAGATGTCGACGAATGCTTCCCTGTAGAGTCGTATGGTTGTTTTTCAGTCGCCAGACGTTGTCAATTTTTTCCACCTCTTGCATATCGCTCCAATTTATACAGAATTGATGCCAATTCTAGGTATAGCGTAATACATATTTTATCAATCGATTCATAATATGACGATTGAACATAATATACATCAACAGACTCTTCGCTCACTTCTCACTCACTTATCACTCACTCACTGCTCACTCACTCTTTCTCTCACTTACTCACTCTCAATGGTGAAGAAACTTGAATGGATGCAAACTTCAGGTATAGCGTAATACACATTTTATTAATCAATTCATAATATGACAGTTGAACATAATATACATCAACAGACTCTTCACTCACTCACTCACTCATTCACTCACTCACTCTCAATGGTGAAGAAACTTGAATGGATGCAAACTTCAGGTATAGCGTAATACACATTTTATTAATCAATTCATAATATGACAGTTGAACATAATATACATCAACAGACTTCACTCACACCTTACTCACTTCTCACTCACTCCTCACTCACTCACTCACTCACTCGATCACTCTCAATGGTGAAGAGACTTAATGTGAAGCTATGTGACTCAGTCAGTATGTCGACGCCTCTTCCCACTTCCCTTATATGTGTTGCAATTATTACCTGTATATGGCGAGATTCTGCTGGTGGACGTTTCGTCCCCGAGGACCGCCCCCTGTACATGCCTTTTGGTCTTTGATCTATTTTGGCACTTGTGGGAAGTTGATGCTTGGTCGACATCGGGCCTTACAGACTAGTTTTTTGTGTTAAATGCCGTCATTTTCATCTGACGACGATACAGCTCGCCAATCCCCAGTGTATGAGTTGTCATAGCGACACAGTTCACCAATTACCAATATATGAGTTGTCAGAGCATTTCAATCACAGCTCTCCAGATTTGTATCTAATACCGATTATGCCTGTTCTAGGGGCCGTGAGGTCATGTCATCCAACTTACCACACGAACAGGTACAATAAAAGCGTACCTGAGATACAACACATATCACGAATCGTTAGATTATTGGTATGTGCTTTAGAATACGTTAACCAGAAGACTATACTGTGAAGCTATGTGACTCAGTCAGTATGTCGGCACCTCTTCCCACTTCCCTTATATGTGTTGTAATTACACCGAATGGCTGCAAACTCCAGGTATAGCGTAATACATATTTCATTAATCAATTCATAATGTGACAGTTGAACATGATATACATCAACAGACTCTTCATTCACTCCTCACTCACTCACTCTCCATGGTGAGGAGACTTTTTCAGACTGGATGCAAACTCCAGGTACAACGTAATACATATTTTATCAAACATTTCATAATATGAGAGTTAAACATAATATGCATCAACAGACTCTTCACTCGCTCATTCACTCACTCACTCACCATGGTTAAGAGACTTATACAGACTGGATGCAAACTCCAGGTATAGCGTAATACATATGACAGTTGAACATGATATACATCAGCAGACTCCTCACTCACTTCTCACTCACTCACTCATTTCTCACTGACTACTAACTCACCCTGCATGATGAAAAACTTATACAGAATGGATGCAATCTCCATGTATAGCGTAATACATATTTTATTGATCCATTCATAACATGACGATTGAACATTATATTCGTCAACAGACTTTTCACTCATTCACTCACCCACTCACTCACTTCTCACTCAATCACTCACTCACTCACTCACTCACCCTCCATGGTGGAGAAACTTATACAGAATGGATGCAAACTGAAGATATAGCGTAATACATATTTTATTAATCAATTCATAATATGAAGATTGAACATAATAGACATCAACAGACTCTTCACTCACTCACTCACTCACTCATTCTCTCACTCTCCAATCATTCACACATGGTCCATGGTGAAGATTAATTCACAGAAAGGAGGTAAACTTCAGGTATAACGTAATACATATTTTATTAATCAATTCATAATATGACAGTTGAACATAATATACATCAACTGACTCTTCACTCACTCCTCACTCACAACCTCACCCACTCACACACTTACTTACTCACTCACTTTCCATGGCGAAGAGACTGATACAAAATACAAACTCCAGGTATAACTTAATACATATTTTATTAATCATTTCGTATTATGTCAGTTGAATCATATTATGTCAGTTGAACATAATGTACATAAACAAACTCTTCAATCACTTCTCACTCAACCACTCACTCACTCACTCACTCACTTCTCACTCACTTCCTCACTCCTCACTTACTCACTCTTTTGCCCACTAAGTCCTTAAGTCGGGTCAAAGTTCGATGCTAAAAACTTCGCACTTTATACATGATTCGGGTTGGTGGCTAGTCCATACATTCGGTAGTCATATATTAATGATGCTATCTGTTTGTGGATTATTGTCTGTATGCTTCAGTAAACTACCGCTATTACTACTACTACTACTGCTAGTGCTACAGCTACTGCAACTACTACTACTACTACTACTACTACTACACCACTACCACTACCACTACTACTGCTAATACTAGTACTACTACTACTACTACTACTACTGCTACTACTACTACTATTACTACTACTACTAGTGCTTCTGCTACTACTACTACTGCTACTGCTACTACTACTACTACTACTACTACTTATGCAGAGTTGTGATTCTTGCATCATATCCAGGTTGTCTAATCTTATTCTGAAAGAAGCAACAACGAGAACGGAAGCTGAAAGTAAGTTAGATCTGCGGATTGAGAAACTTGAACATCAGCTCTCCCAACTCAATGTCAGAGTGCAAGCCTTGGAGCTGAAAGAGAAAACTACCAGTAAGTATTGAGGAGCGAGTGCCATTAATTGTATTGTAACCACCAGTAATTATTGAGAAGCGAGCGCCATTAATTGTATTAACTACCAGTAAGTATTGAGAAGCGAGCGCCATTAATTGTATTAACTGCCAGTAAATATTGAGAAGCGAGCACCATTAATTGTATTTCCTTGTTAAAATGCGCTATCAGACAAAAACTGACCCTATCTGAATTTGGAACAACACCAACATCTATAAAGGGTGTTGAAAATGTCCCCCAATGCTATATTTTTGCTCAATTATTCAGCTAGAAATGGGAACCTTTTCACAACATAACCTGGCGTTAAGCTCTATCAGAAAATGTAAAACAATCCAAGGTGGATGCTTTGATAACTCTTGCTTTATAGGTGACGTCAAACTTTTTGTGTTTTTTCTCATTTATATGCCATATTCTCCGAAAAGATTGAAAGTAAATTGAAAAATTAATTATCTTATTTGAAATAAATTGTTTTATCCACAAAACGGACAAAAATGCTTAGAAAAATACGAAAACATCAGTATTTTTATTCCCAGGTTGCCGCCACTTTGACTTTGGAGGGTATGTAAATAGAGTAAAATGGCCCCATTATGATATGCTATAACTTCATGGCGTGCCAGCTCCTATTGTTTGCACATGCGGAGATAGTATAGAAAGATTGGTAAGGGATGGAGAGGGGGGGGAGGGCATAATGGCTTAATTGAGAAAATTAATTAAGATAATTGGATAAGATAGCCTAAATATGATAGAGCTAAGTCGCGCATGTGTTTTTGTTTCCCAAAATCGTTACCAACATGGCGTCAACACTTTACAAATTAGAGTCACGTGAACAACCTGGGCGACTGTATCCATGATTCCGATTAGCAGAATTTCTCACTTATTTACCTTGGTCTAAATCCACAATCCGGTTAACTCCTACTCTTGCTCTTCATCCTTGTATTTCTACTCTTGCTCCTATTGTTCCTACTCTTGCTTCTCGTGTTCCTAATCCTGCTCATCTTGTTCCTACTCTTGCTTCTCGTGTTCCTACTCTTGATTCTCGTGTTCCTACTCTTGCCAATCTTGTTTCTACTCTTGCCCCTCTCGTTCCTACTCTTGGTCCTTTTGTTTCTAACATTGTTCCTCTTGTTCCTACTCTTGCTCGTCATGTTCCTGCTCTTGTTCCAACTCTTGCTCTTCGTGTTCCTACATTTGCTCCCGTTGTTCCTACTCATGCTTCTCGTGTTCCTGCTCTGGCTCCCATTGTTCCTACTCTTGATCCTGATGTTCCTACTCTAGCTCCTCTTGTTCCTACTCTTGCTTCTGGTGTTCCTACTCTTGATCCCCCTGTTTCTACTCTTGCTCCTCTTGTTTCTACTCGTGCTTCTGATGTTCCTACTCTTGATCCTCTTGTTCCTACTCTTAGTCCTCTTGTTTCTACCATCGTTCCTGTTGTTCCTACTCTTGCTCGTCATGTCTCTGCTCTTTTTCCTACTCTTGCTTCTCGTGTTCTAACTCTTGCTCTTCGTGTTCCTATGTTTGGTCCCCTTGTTCCTACTGTTGCTCCTCTTGTCCCTACTCTTGCTCCTCTTGTTCCTAATCCTGCTCATCTTGTTCCTACTCTTGCTTCTCGTGGTCTTACTCTTGCTTCTCGTGTTTCTACTCATGCTGCTCGTGTTTCTACTCTAGCTCCTCTTGTTCCTACTCTTGCTCTTCGTGCTCCTACTCTTGTTCCCCTTGTTTCTACTCTTGCTCCCCTTGTTTCTACTCTTGCACCTTTTGTTCCTACTCATGCCCCTTGTGTTCCTTCTCTTTGTCATCTTGTTTCTACTCTTGACCCTCTTGTCCCTACTCTTGCTCCTCTTGTCCCTACTCTTGCTCCTCTTGTTCCTAATCTTGCTCATTCTTGTCCCTACTCTTGCTCCTCTTGTTCCTAATCCTGCTCATCTTGTTCCTACTCTTGCTTCTCGTGGTCCTACTCTTGCTTCTCGTGTTCTTTCCCTTGGTCCTCTTGTTTTTACTATAGCTTCTCTTGTTCCTACTCTTGCTCTTCGTGTTCCTACTCTAGATCCTCGTGTTTCTACTCTTGCTCCTCTTGTTTCGACTCTCGCGCCTCTTGTTCCTACTCTTGGTTCTCTTGTTTCTACCAGTGTTGCTCGTCATATTTCTGCTCTTGTTCCTACTCATGCTTCTCGTGTCCCAACTCTTGCTCCTACTCTCGCTCCTCTTGTTCGTTCTCATGCTTCTCGAGTTCCTACTCTTGCTTCTCGTGTTCCAACTCTTGTTCTACGTGTTCCTACACTTGCTACCCTTGTTCCTACTCATACTTCTCGTGTCCCTACTCTTGCCCTTCTTGTTCTTAATCTTGATCATCATGTTTCTCCTCTTGCTTCTCGTGTTTCTACTCTAACTCCTCTCGTTTCTACTCTTGCCCCTCTTGTTCCTACACTTGGTCCTCTTGTTTCTACCAGTGTTGCTCTTCTTCCTACTCTTGCTCGCCATATTCCTGCTCTTGTTCCTTATCATGCTTCTCGTGTCCAAACTCTTGCTCCTACTCTTGCTCCCCTTGTTCCTACTCATACTTCTAGTGTCCATACTCTTGCTCCACTTGTTCCTAATGCTGCTCATCTTGTTCCTACTCTTGCTTCTCGTGGTCCTACTCCTGCTTCTTGTGTTCCTTCTCTTGGTCCTCTTGTTTCTACTCTAGCTCCTCTTGTTCCTACTCTTGCTCTTCGTGCTCCTACTCTTGTTCCCCTTGTTTCTACTCTTGCTCCCCTTGTTTCTACTCTTGCGCCTTTTGTTCCTACTCATGCCCCTTGTGTTCCTTCTCTTTGTCATCTTGTTTCTACTCTTGACCCTCTTGTCCCTACTCTTGCTCCTCTTGTCCCTACTCTTGCTCCTCTTGTTCCTAATGTTGCTCATTCTTGTCCCTACTCTTGCTCCTCTTGTTCCTAATCCTGCTCATCTTGTTCCTACTCTTGCTTCTCGTGGTCCTACTCTTGCTTCTCGTGTTCTTTCCCTTGGTCCTCTTGTATCTACTATAGCTTCTCTTGTTCCTACTCTTGCTCTTCGTGTTCCTACTCTAGATCCTCGTGTTTCTACTCTTGCTCCTCTTGTTTCGACTCTCGCGCCTCTTGTTCCTACTCTTGGTTCTCCTGTTTCTACCAGTGTTGCTCGTCATATTCCTGCTCTTGTTCCTAGTCATGCTTCTCGTGTCCCAACTCTTGCTCCTACTCTCGCTCCTCTTGTTCGTTCTCATGCTTCTCGAGTTCCTACTCTTGCTTCTCGTGTTCCAACTCTTGTTCTACGTGTTCCTACACTTGCTACCCTTGTTCCTACTCATACTTCTCGTGTCCCTACTCTTGCCCTTCTTGTTCTTAATCTTGATCATCATGTTTCTCCTCTTGCTTCTCGTGTTTCTACTCTAACTCCTCTTGTTTCTACTCTTGCCCCTCTTGTTCCTACACTTGGTCCTCTTGTTTCTACCAGTGTTGCTCTTCTTCCTACTTTTGCTCGCCATATTCCTGCTCTTGTTCCTTATCATGCTTCTCGTGTCCAAACTCTTGCTCCTACTCTTGCTCCCCTTGTTCCTACTCATACTTCTAGTGTCCATACTCTTGCTCCACTTGTTCCTAATCCTGCTCATCTTGTTCCTACTCTTGCTTCTCGTGGTCCTACTCCTGCTTCTTGTGTTCCTTCTCTTGGTCCTCTTGTTTCTACTCTAGCTCCTCTTGTTCCTACTCTTGCTCTTCGTGCTCCTACTCTTGTTCCCCTTGTTTCTACTCTTGCTCCCCTTGTTTCTACTCTTGCGCCTTTTGTTCCTACTCATGCCCCGTGTATTCCTTCTCTTTGGCATCTTGTTTCTACTCTTGACCCTCTTGTCCCTACTCTTGCTCCTCTTGTCCCTACTCTTGCTCCTCTTGTTCCTAATCCTGCTCATCTTGTTCCTACTCTTGTTTCTCGTGGTCTTACTCTTGCTTCTCGTGTTTCTACTCATGCTGCTCGTGTTTCCACTCTAGCTCCTCTTGTTCCTACTCTTGCTCTTCGTGCTCCTACTCTTGTTCCCCTTGTTTCTACTCTTGCTCCCCTTGTTTCTACTCTTGCGCCTTTTGTTCCTACTCATGCCCCGTGTATTCCTTCTCTTTGGCATCTTGTTTCTACTCTTGACCCTCTTGTCCCTACTCTTGCTCCTCTTGTCCCTACTCTTGCTCCTCTTGTTCCTAATCCTGCTCATCTTGTTCCTACTCTTGTTTCTCGTGGTCTTACTCTTGCTTCTCGTGTTTCTACTCATGCTGCTCGTGTTTCCACTCTAGCTCCTCTTGTTCCTACTCTTGCTCTTCGTGCTCCTACTCTTGTTCCCCTTGTTTCTACTCTTGCTCCCCTTGTTTCTACTCTTGCGCCTTTTGTTCCTACTCATGCCCCTTGTGTTCCTTCTCTTTGTCATCTTGTTTCTACTCTTGACCCTCTTGTCCCTACTCTTGCTCCTCTTGTCCCTACTCTTGCTCCTCTTGTTCCTAATCCTGCTCATCTTGCCCCTACTCTTGCTCCTCTTGTTCCTAATCCTGCTCATCTTGTTCCTACTCTTGCTTCTCGTGGTCCTACTCTTGCTTCTCGTGTTCTTTCCCTTGGTCCTCTTGTTTGTACTATAGCTTCTCTTGTTCCTACTCTTGCTCTTCGTGTTCCTACTCTAGATCCTCGTGTTTCTACTCTTGCACCTCTTGTTTCGACTCTCGCGCCTCTTGTTCCTACTCTTGGTTCTCTTGTTTCTACCAGTGTTGCTCGTCATATTCCTGCTCTTGTTCCTACTCATGCTTCTCGTGTCCCAACTCTTGCTCCTACTCTCGCTCCTCTTGTTCGTTCTCATGCTTCTCGAGTTCCTACTCTTGCTTCTCGTGTTCCAACTCTTGCTCCCCTTGTTCCTACTCATACTTCTCGTGTCCCTACTCTTGCCCTTCTTGTTCTTAATCTTGATCATCATGTTTCTCCTCTTGCTTCTCGTGTATCTACTCTAACTCCTCTTGTTTCTACTCTTGCCCCTCTTGTTCCTACACTTGGTCCTCTTGTTTCTACCAGTGTTGCTCTTCTTCCTACTCTTGCTCGCCATATTCCTGCTCTTGTTCCTTATCATGCTTCTCGTGTCCAAACTCTTGCTCCTACTCTTGCTCCCCTTGTTCCTACTCATACTTCTAGTGTCCATACTCTTGCTCCACTTGTTCCTAATCCTGCTCATCTTGTTCCTACTCTTGCTTCTCGTGGTCCTACTCCTGCTTCTTGTGTTCCTTCTCTTGGTCCTCTTGTTTCTACTCTAGCTCCTCTTGTTCCTACTCTTGTTCTTCGTGTTCCCACTCTTGATCCTCGTGTTTCTACTCTTGCTCCTCTTGTTTCTATTCTTGTGCCTCTTGTTCCTACTCTTGGTCCTCTTGTTTCTACCAGTGTTGCTCTTGTTCCTACTTCTGCTCGTCATGTTCCGGCTCTTGTTCCTGCTCATGCTTCTCGTGTCCCTACTCTTGACCCTTTTATTCTTAATCTTGATCATCATGTTTCTACTCTGGCTTGTCGTGTTTCTACTCTAGCTCCTCTTTTCCTACTCTTGTTCTTCGTCTTCCTACTCTTGATCCTCGTGTTCCTACTCTTGCTCCTCTTGTTTCTACTCTTGCCCCTCTTGTTCCTACTATTGGTCCTCTTGTTTCTACCAGTGTTGCTCTTCTTCCTACTCTTGCTTGCCATGTTCCTGCTCTTGTTCCTACGCATGCTTCTCGTGTCCCACCTCTTGCTCCTACTCTATCTCCTCTTGTTCCTTATCATGCTTCTCGTGTCCCAACTCTTGCTCCTATTCTTGCTCCCCTTGTTCCTACTCATACTTCTAGTGTCCATACTCTTGCTCCACTTGTTCCTAATTCTGCTCATCTTTTCCACAGTCTTGCTCCTCTTGTTCCCAATCCTGCTCATCTTGTTCCTACTCTTGCTCCTCGTGGTCCTACTCCTGCTTCTCGTGTTCCTTCTCTTGATCCTCGTGTTTCTACTCTTGCTCCTCTTGTTTCTACTCTTGTGCCTCTTGTTCCTACTCTTGGTCCTCTTGTTTCTACCAGTGTTGCTCTTGTTCCTGCTTATGCTCGTCATGTTCCTGCTCTTGTTCCTGATCATTCTTCTCGTGTCCCAACTCTTGCTCCTACTCTCGCTCCTCTTGTTCGTTCTCATGCTTCTCGTGTTCCAACTCTTGCTCTTCGTGTTCCTACACTTGCTCCCCTTGTTCTTACTCATAATTCTCGTGCCCCTACTCTTGACCCTTTTGTTCTTAATCTTGATCATCATGTTTCTACTCTTGCTTGTCGTGTTTCTACTCTAGCTCCTCTTTTCCTACTCGTGCTTCCCGTGTTCCTACTCTTGATGCTCGTGTTTCTACTCTTGCTCCTCTTCTTGCTCATCTTGTTCCTACTCTAGGTCCTCTTGCTTCTACCAGTGTTGCTCTTCTTCCTACTCTTGCTCGTCATGTTCCTGCTCTTGTTCCTACGCATGCTCCTTGTGTCCCAACTCTTGCTCCTGCTCTCGCTTCTCTTGTTCCTTATCATGCTTTTCGAGTTCCTACTCTTGCTTCTCGTGTTCTAACTCTTGCTCGTCGTATTCCTACTCCTGCTCCCTTGTTCCTACTCATGCTTCTCGTGTTCCTACTCTTGCTCCTCGTGTTTCTACACTTGCTCTTCTTGTTCCTACACTGGCTCCTCTTGTTCCTACTCATGCCCCTCGTGTTCCTACTCTTGCTTCTCGTGTTCTCACTCTTGCTTCTGGTATTTCTCCGCTTGCTCCTTTTGTTCCTACTCATGCTTCTCAGGTTCCTACTCTTGCTTATGGTATTTCTACTCTTGTTCCTGGTGTTCTCTACTCATGCTCATCGTGTTCCTACTCTTGCTTCTGGTATTTCTACTCTTGCTCCTCTTGTTCCTACTCATGCTTATCGGTTTACTACTCATGCTTCTGGTATTTCTACTCTTGCTCCTCGTGTTCCTACTCATGCTCCTCGTGTTCCTACTCTTGATACTGGTATTTCTACATTTGCTCCTCTTGTTTCTACTCATGCTTCTCGTGTCCATACTCTTGCTTTGGTATTTCTACTCTTGCTCCTCTTGTTCCTACACATGCTTCTCGGGTTCCTACTCTTGCTCCTCTTTTTCCTACGCTTGGTCCTCGTGTTTCTACTCTTGCTCTTCTTGTTCCTACTCTTGATCCTATCGTTCCTTCTCTGCTGTTTGTGTTTTTGTTCTTGCTTCTCGTGTTCCTACTCTTGCTCCTCGTGTTCCTATCCTTGCTCCCCGTGTTCCTACTCTTGCGTTACGTGATCCTACTCTTGCTTCTCTTGTTTCTACTCTTGCTCCTCTTGCTCATACTCTTGCTCCTCGTGTTCCTACTCTTGCTTCTCTTGTTCCTACTCGTGCTTCCCATGTTCCTACTCTTGCTTCGTGTGTTCCTACTTTTGCTCCCCTTGTCCTTACTCTTGGTTCTATTGTTCCATCTCTTGCTTCTCATTTTTCTACTGCTCCGCTTGTTCCTACTCGTACTTCTTGTGTTCTCACTTTTGCCCCTACTGTTCCTATCCTTGCTCCTCTTGTTCCTACACTTGGCCCTCATGCTCCTACTCATGCTCTTGTTGATCCTACTTATGCTTCCCTTTTCTTACTCATGCTTCTCATGTTCCTACTATCGCTTCTTGTGTTCCTACTCTTGCTCCACTTGTTCTTACTCTTGCTCATATTGTTCCTGATCTGCTGCTCTTGTTCCTACTCTTGCTTCTCGTGTTCCTATTCTTGCTCCTCGTGTTCCCACTCTTGCTCCTCGTATTCCTACTCTTCCTTCTCGTGTTTTTACCCTTGCTCCTCGTGTTCCTGCTCTTGATTTCCGTGTTCTTACTCTTGCGCATCGTGTCTCTACTCTCGCTTGTCATGATCATACTCTTGCTCCTCTTGTTCCTACTCTTGCTCTTCTTGTTCCCATGGTGGCTCCTCGTTTTCTTACGCATGCTCCTTTTTTTCCTACACTTGCTTCTCGTGTTCGTACTCTTGCTCCTCCTGTTTCTACTCTTGCTCCTCTTGTTCCTACTCATGCTTCTCGTGTTTCAGTTTTTGCTCATGACCCATGAGTAAAATTAAGCTGCTGTTCTTGTGGAATCTATCGTGGATTCCGATCCTGTTTCCATACTGCTTTTTATCATATCATATGCACCTTCATCAAAAGGAATGATGTTAATAAGGCACCCTGTATCTTTAGATGATCCCAGGTCAGGTGCAATACCGAAGTTCCAAAATAAAATATTTCCACTACAAGAAATTGTTCAACTGGCATGAAGTATATTATTATATTGTATACTTGCAAAAAGTTTAAGCCACTGAGTCTCATCGTTCTGGAGTAACAGGGCCGTACAGCCGTGCAGTAGTGCATTCGTACAAAATAGTTGATTCTGAGGTGAAAGCATTTCTTATTGTTCTCTGTAAACATATGAAGATAACGATAACCAAACCAGATTTGTTCTAAGACTATGTATTGGAACAGCGAGTAAGCTGAATCAAGCTGGTTCTGATTATCGCTTATATTATAATTATCTTCATATGTTTATAGAAAGAAATATGAGGTGTTTTCGCCTCAAAACTGCCGATTTTGCACGAATGCACTACGTCACGTCCCTTTTATTCAAGAATGATGATACTTAGTGCCTTGAAACACAACATAATACTGTACTTCATGCCAATCTTATATTTGGCACTTCTACCGCACCTGTCCTGGGGCTATTTACCCGTCTAAACTTATGTCGTCCTTTGAGAAACCATCAGACAATTGACAACAGACGGGCACGCATCCTGAACTGGAATTTTCAGGTTGTAAAATTTTCGATCTTCAAGACGACAGGGGCCCGTCAGATCTTCAGGACAGTTATGACAATGAGACTGACTGTCTCCAAACTAAAACATACCAATCAAACTTGGGTTTCATGGAGTACAAGTCTAGTGCATTTACTTACCCACGCCACTAAATCATATAGCTGAATACCGAAGATCGGATCTGACGCCTACTGGAAATATAGTCAAATAAAATTTCACACTGAAAATGCTTGACGCTATAGGCCGTTGGATAGGATGCTTATATTAATAGGCAGCATTCAGAAAAAAAAAATCCTCATGCCAATCTGTCAGTCTCTAATATAACATGTACTGCACATAATGTGAGGACAATAACATTGATGAAAGTATGGTAGCTAAGAAATTCCATATTTCACAAGGTGTACATGTGGAGTGTTTTCTTGTAACACCATGCATCAGTCACAGGGATTATTGTCATGTAGAGGGACAGATTTACTCCGTAAACATGGCTTCGAAACATCCTCACATAATTCACAATATGGTCATAACATTTCATCGAGCTGCTTCGGACTTGCGAAGTTTTCATGTGGGCATTTTATCCTAAACGGAAAGCGTACGGTAAATAACGATTTTCTGTCAATCCAATATGGTTTGAAACACAAGACAATTTAATAAAAGGAAAAGAGGATCTGAATGGGTTTATCGCAGCCATTGAAGAAAGCATTCCACGATTAGCTAAATCCATTGCGCGTAATCATTTCCTTGATCCATAAATCCCATTATGCCAGAACCTTCTTGTGTTAATCAATTTATTGACACTTGATGACCGTTTTGAATTTGACCATCTGAACTAGTTTACTGCCACATTTTGAAGCTTGTTAATTTCTTTTCGGTTAGATTTAAAATATATATACTGGCTTATTTTCTGTATATGGTAGGATGTCCCTGGTGGACTGTCTAATTCGATGTTAAGGTGTTTACTCCATCAGGCGCCCTGGATGCTCAACGATTAACATCAGATGAGTAATTAATTGAGCTGATCTGTCATCTCAAACGAGATACCAAGGCTGTGGTTTAGAATCCTTGTATTCTAGTCTGAATGAGAGGTGCCGAAAGAGGCTTTCCTGTGGAGTTATATGCTTGATTTTTTTACTCGGCAGACGTCCTCATTTGATTAGTCAATTGAAAGTTTCAAATGGAATTCCTACATATTGGTTAGCTCGTGATGAAAATCCAGCCAATCACAGCGTTTCTGTGAAGATTCTGCTGGCCATCTCAATAACCAATCACAGCGTTTCTGTGAAGATTCTGCTGATCATCTGAATAACCAATCACTGTTTCTGTGAAGATTCTGCTGATCATCTCAATAACCATTCACAGCGTTTCTGTGAAGATTCTTCTGATCATCCCAATAACCAATCACAGCGTTTCTGTGAAGATTCTGCTGATCATCTCAATAACCAATCACAGCGTTTCTGTGAAGATTCTGCTGATCATCTCAATAACCAATCACAGCGTTTCTGTGAAGATTCGGTTGATCATCTCAATAACCAATCACTGCGGTTCTGTGAAGATTCTGCTGATCATCTCAATAACCAATCACAGCGTTTCTGTGAAGATTCTACTGATCATCTCAATAACTAATCACAGCGTTTCTGTGAAGATTCTACTGATCATCTCAATAACTAATCACAGCGTTTCTGTGAAGATTCTGCTGATCATCTCAATAACCAATCACAACGTTTCTGAGAAGATTCTGCTGATCATCGCAAGAACCAACCATAGCGTTTCTGAGAAAATTCTGCTGATCATCTCAATAACACAATTTGTGTTCTTCACTTTTCAGCTGCATATATCGATGGATCCTCTATCAACTCGCAATCAACACAGACTGAATCAACTGGAACGTCAACTGAGAGTACAGCGCCAACAACTTTGCCTTCATCAACCGTAACAGAAGGTACAGTTTCACCAACATTGGCTTGTACTTCCATGTCAACATGAACGTGGTTAAGGGATGGAGGGAAAACACGCCCCTTACGACCGTCCGACAGATAAACTTCTCCATAAAATACACTGTTAACGTGGTTAAGGGCTGGAGGGAAAACACATCCTTCATGACCGTCCAACAGATCAAACTTCTCCATAATATATACTGTTAACGTAGTTAATGGCTGGAGAGAGAACACATCCTTCATGACCGTCCAACAGATCAAACTTCTCCATAATATATACTGTTAACGTGGTTAAGGGGAGGAGAGAGAACACATCCCTTACGACCGTCCGACAGATAATCTTCTCCATAATATACACTGTTAACGTAGTTTATGGCTGGAGGGAGAACACATCCCTCATGACCGTGCGACAGATCAAACTTCTACATAATATATACTGTTAACGAGGATAAGGGCTGGTGGGGAGAACACATCACCCATGACCGTCCGACAGATCAAACTTCTACATAATATATACCTTTAACGTGGTTAAGGGCTGGAGGGAGAACACATCCCTCATGACCGTCCGACAGATCAAACGTCTACCTAATATATAATGTTAACGTGGTTAAGGGCTGGAGGGAGAACACATCCTTCATGACCGTCCGACAGATCAAACTTCTCTATAATATATACTGTTAACGTGGATGAGGGCTGGGGGGAGAACACATCCCTCATGACCGTCCGACAGATCAAACTTCTACATAATATATACTGTTAACGTGGATAAGGGCTGGAGGGAGAACACATCCCTCATGACCGTCCGACAGATCAAACTTCTCTGTAATATATACTGTTAACGAGGATAAGGGCTGGGGGGAGAACACATCCCTCGTGACCGTCCGACAGATCAAACTTCTCCATAATATATACTGTTAACGTGGTTAAGGGCTGGAAGGAGAACACATCCTTCACGACCGTCCGACAGATTAAACTTCTCCATAATATATGCTGTTAACGTGGTTAAGGGCTGGGGGGAGAACACATCCTTCACGACCGTCCGACAGATTAAACTTCTCCATAATATATACTGTTAACGTGGTTAAGGGCTGGAAGGAGAACACATCCTTAACGACCGTCCGACAGATTAAACTTCTCCATAATATATACTGTTAACGAGGATAAGGGCTGGGGGGAGAACACATCCCTCAAGACCGTCCGACAGATCAATCTTCTCCATAATATATACTGTTAACGTGGTTAAGGGCTGGAAGGAGAACACATCCTTCACGACCGTCCGACAGATTAAACTTCTCCATAATATATACTGTCAACGAGGATAAGGGTTGGAAGGAAAACACATCCTTCACGACCGTCCGACAGATCAAACTTCTCCATAATATATACTGTTAACGTGGATAAGGGCTGGAGGGAGAACACATCCCTCATGACCGTCGGACAGATCATACTTCTACATAATATATATACTGTTAACGAGGAAAAGGGCTGGGGAGAGAACACATACCTCATGCCCGTCCGACAGATCAAACTTCTCCATAATATATACTGTTAACGTGGTTAAGGGTTCGAAGGAAAACACATCCCTCATGACCGTCCGACAGATTAAACTTCTCCATAATATATACTGCTAACGTGGTTAAGGGTTCGAAGGAAAACACATCCCTCACGACCGTCCGACAGATCAAACTTCTCCATAATACGTATACTGTTAACGTGGATAAGGGCTGGAGGGAGAACACATCCCTCATGACCGTCCGACAGATCAAACTTCTCTGTAATATATACTGTTAACGAGGATACGGGCTGGGGGGAGAACACATCCCTCGTGACCGTCCGACAGATCAAACTTCTCCATAATATATACTGTTAACGTGGTTAAGGGCTGGAAGGAGAACACATCCTTCACGACCGTCCGACAGATTAAACTTCTCCATAATATATACTGTTAACGAGGATAAGGGCTGGGGGGAGAACACATCCCTCATGACCGTCCGACAGATCAAACTTCTCCATAATATATGCTGTTAACGTGGTTAAGGGCTGGAAGGAGAACACATCCTTCACGACCGTCCGACAGATTAAACTTCTCCATAATATATACTGTCAACGAGGATAAGGGTTGGAAGAAAAACACATCCTTCACGACCGTCCGACAGATCAAACCTCTCCATAATATATACTGTTAACGTGGATAAGGGCTGGAGGGAGAACACATCCCTCATGACCGTCGGACAGATCAAACTTCTACATAATATATATACTGTTAACGAGGATAAGGGCTGGGGAGAGAACACATCCCACATGACCGTCCGACAGATTAAACTTCTCCATAATATATACTGCTAACGTGGTTAAGGGTTCGAAGGAAAACACATCCCTCACGACCGTCCGACAGATCAAACTTCTCCATAATGCGTATACTGTTAACGTGGATAAGGGCTGGAGAGAGAACACATCCCTCATGACCGTCCGACAGATCAGACTTCTACATAATATATACTATTAACGAGGATAAGAGCTGGATTTAAAACACATCCCTCACGACCGTCCGAAAGATCAAACTTCTCCATAATATATACTTTTAACGTGATTAAGAGCTGGCGGGAAAACACATCCCTCATGACCGTCCGACAGACCAAACTTCTGCGTAATATATACTGTTAACGTGATTAAGGGATGGAGGGAAAACACATCCCTCATGACCGTCCGACAGACCAAACTTCAGCATAATATATACTGTTAACGTGATTAAGGGCTGGATTTAAAACACATCCCTAAACAGACCGTCCGACTGATCAAACTTTTCCATAATATATACTGTTAACGTGATTAAGGGCTGGAGGGAAAACACATCCCTCATGACCGTCCGACAGACCAAACTTCTACATTATATGTGCTGTTAACAGGATTAAGGGCTGGAGGGAAAACACATCCCGCATGACCGTCCGACAGACCAAACTTCTACATATAATGTACTGTTAACGTGATTAAGGGCTGAAGGGAAAACACATTCCTCATGACCGTCCGACAGATCAAACTTCTACATAATATATACTGGTAACGTGGTTAAGAGCTGGAGGGAAAACACATCCCTCATGACCGTCCGACAGATCAAACTGCTACATAATATATACTGCTAACGTGATTGAGTGCTGGATGGAAAACACATCCCTCATGACCGGCCGACAGATCAAACTGCTACATAATATATACTGGTAACGTGGTTAAGAGCTGGAGGGAAAACACATCCCTCATGACCGTCCGACAGATCAAACTTCTACATAATATATACTGTTAACGTGATTAAGTGCTGGATGGAAAAGACATCCCTCATGACCGTCCGACAGATCAAACTTCTCCATAATGTATACCGTTAACGTGGATAAGGGCTGGAGGGAAAACACATCCCTCATGACCGTCCGACAGATCAAACCTCTACATAATATATACTGTTAACGTGATTAAGGGCTGGAGGGAAAACACATCCCTCATGGCCGTCCGACAGATCAAACTTCATCATAATATATAATGTTAACGTGGTTAAGAGCTGGAGGGAAAACACATCCCTCATGACCGTCCGACAGATCAAACTTCTCCATAATATATACTGTTAACGAGAATAAGGGCTGGGGGGAGAACACATCCCTCATGACCGTCCGACAGATCAAACTTCTCCATAATATATACTGTTAACGAGGATAAGGGCTGGAGGGAGAACACATCCCTCATGACCGTCCGACAGATTAAACTTCTCCATAATATATACTGTTAACGTGGTTAAGGGTTGGAAGGAAACACATCCCTCATGACCGTCCGACAGATCAAACTTCTCCATAATATATACCTGTTAACGAGGATAAGGGCTGGATGGAGAACACATCCCTCATGGCCGTCCGACAGATCAAACTTCTCCATAATATATACTGTTAACGAGGATAAGGGCTGGAGGGAAAACACATCCCTCATGACCGTCCGACAGATCAAACTTCTCCATAATATATACTGTTAACGAGGATAAGGGCTGGGGGGAGAACACATCCCTTATGACCGTCCGACAGATCAAACTTCTCCATAATATATACTGTTAACGTGGTTAAGGGCTGGAGGGAAAACACATCCCTCATGACCGTCCGACAGATCAAACTTCTCCATAATATATACTGTTAACGAGGATAAGGGCTGGGGGGAGAACACACCCCTCATGACCGTCCGACAGATTAAACTTCTCCATAATATATACTGTTAACGTTGTTAAGGGTTGGAAGGAAAACACACCCCTCATGACCGTCCGACAGATCAAACTTCTACATAACATATACTGTTAACGTGGTTAAGAGCTGGAGGGAAAACATATCCCTCATGACCGTCCGACAGATCAAACTTCTACATAATATATACTGTTAACGTGGTTAAGAGCTGGAGGGAAACACATCCCTCACGACCGTCCGACAGATCAAACTCCTACATAATATATACCTTTAATGAGGATAAGGGCTGGGGGGAGAACACATCCCTCATGACCGTCCGACAGATCAAACTTCTACATAATATATACTGTTAACGTGATTAAGGGCTGGATTTAAAACACATCCCTCACGACCGTCCGACAGATCAAACTTCTCCATAATATATACTGTTAACGTGAATAAGGGCTGGAGGGAAAACACATCCCTCATGACCGTCCGACAGATCAAACTTCTACATAATATATACTGTGTACGTGATTACGGGCTGGAGGGAAAACACATCCCTCATGACCGTCCGACAGATCAAACTTCTCCATAATATATACTGTTAACGTGGTTAAGGGCTGGAGGGAAAACACATCCCTCATGACCTTCCGACAGATCAAACCTCTACATAATATATATACTGTTAACGTGATTAAGGGCTGAAGGGAAAACACATCCCTCATGGCCGTCCGACAGATCAAACTGCTACATAATATATACTGGTAACGTGGTTAAGAGCTGGAGGGAAAACACATCCCTCATGACCGTCCGACAGATCAAACTTCTACATAATATATACTGTTAACGTGATTAAGAGCTGGAGGGAAACACATCCCTCACGACCGTCCGACAGATCAAACTCCTACATAATATATACCTTTAATGAGGATAAGGGCTGGGGGGAGAACACATCCCTCATGACCGTCCGACAGATCAAACTTCTACATAATATATACTGTTAACGTGATTAAGGGCTGGATTTAAAACACATCCCTCACGACCGTCCGACAGATCAAACTTCTCCATAATATATACTGTTAACGTGATTAAGGGCTGGAGGGAAAACACATCCCTCATGACCGTCCGACAGATCAAACTTCTACATAATATATACTGTGTACGTGATTACGGGCTGGAGGGAAAACACATCCCTCATGACCGTCCGACAGATCAAACTTCTCCATAATATATACTGTTAACGTGGTTAAGGGCTGGAGGGAAAACACATCCCTCATGACCTTCCGACAGATCAAACCTCTACATAATATATATACTGTTAACGTGATTAAGGGCTGAAGGGAAAACACATCCCTCATGGCCGTCCGACAGATCAAACTGCTACATAATATATACTGGTAACGTGGTTAAGAGCTGGAGGGAAAACACATCCCTCATGACCGTCCGACAGATCAAACTTCTACATAATATATACTGTTAACGTGATTAAGAGCTGGAGGGAAACACATCCCTCACGACCGTCCGACAGATCAAACTCCTACATAATATATACCTTTAATGAGGATAAGGGCTGGGGGGAGAACACATCCCTCATGACCGTCCGACAGATCAAACTTCTACATAATATATACTGTTAACGTGATTAAGGGCTGGATTTAAAACACATCCCTCACGACCGTCCGACAGATCAAACTTCTCCATAATATATACTGTTAACGTGATTAAGGGCTGGAGGGAAAACACATCCCTCATGACCGTCCGACAGATCAAACTTCTACATAATATATACTGTGTACGTGATTACGGGCTGGAGGGAAAACACATCCCTCATGACCGTCCGACAGATCAAACTTCTCCATAATATATACTGTTAACGTGGTTAAGGGCTGGAGGGAAAACACATCCCTCATGACCTTCCGACAGATCAAACCTCTACATAATATATATACTGTTAACGTGATTAAGGGCTGGAGGGAAAACATATCCCTCATGGCCGTCCGACAGATCAAACTTCTCCATAATATATAATGTTAACGTGGTTAAGAGCTGGAGGAAAAACACATCCCTCATGACCGTCCGACAGATCAAACTTCTCCATAATATATACTGTTAACGTGGTTAAGAGCTGGAGAGAAACACATCCCTCATGACCGTCCGACAGATCAAACTTCTACATAACATATACTGTTAACGTGGTTAAGAGCTGGAGGGAAAACACATCCCTCATGACCGTCCGACAGATCAAACTTCTACATAATATATACTGTTAACGTGGTTAAGAGCTGGAGGGAGAACACATCCCTCATGACCGTCCGACAGATCAAACTTCTACATAATATATACTGTTAACGTGGTTAAGAGCTGGAGGGAAAAGACATCCCTCATGACCGTCCGAGGGACCAAACCTCTCCATAATATATTCTGTGTCAAGGTTTCATTTAGATCCGAACACATTTTTATGACAGCTGTAATTAAACAAATAATAATTTCATGATAAATATATTTTTATCCTACATATGCCGATTTTAGCCACGTATTGAAAAAATAATAAATAGTCAGCACTGTAGATATTGTTATATCTGATGATGGCAATTAAACAGTAAACTACTACCATAATATTTTCCTATAGTTAAGAGAAGTAACCAACCACGATTTGCATTCCTTTTCGCTTCTTCTGAATCGTAAAGGCATACTGCGGAAAATATATTTGCCGAACTATCATTTGTAACCAGTGAATATATATATGGAGCCTAAGACAGCTGTAAAATAATATGTACTGTTAACGTGATTAAGGGCTGAAGGGAAAACACATTCCTCATGACCGTCCGACAGATCAAACTTCTACATAATATATACTGGTAACGTGGTTGAGAGCTGGAGGGAAAACACATCCCTCATGACCGTCCGACTGATCAAACTTCTACATAATATATACTGCTAACGTGATTAAGTGCTGGATGGAAAACACATCCCTCATGACCGTCCGACAGATCAAACTGCTACATAATATATACTGGTAACGTGGTTAAGAGCTGGAGGGAAAACACATCCCTCATGACCGTCCGACAGATCAAACTTCTACATAATATATACTATTAACGTGATTAAGTGCTGGATGGAAAAGACATCCCTCATGACCGTCCGACAGATCAAACTTCTCCATAATGTATACCGTTAACGTGGATAAGGGCTGGAGGGAAAACACATCCCTCATGACCGTCCGACAGATCAAACCTCTACATAATATATACTGTTAACGTGATTAAGGGCTGGAGGGAAAACACATCCCTCATGGCCGTCCGACAGATCAAACTTCTCCATAATATATAATGTTAACGTGGTTAAGAGCTGGAGGGAAAACACATCCCTCATGACCGTCCGACAGATCAAACTTCTCCATAATATATACTGTTAACGTGGTTAAGGGCTGGAGGGAAAACACATCCCTCATGACCGTCCGACAGATCAAACTTCTCCATAATATATACTGTTAACGAGAATAAGGGCTGGGGGGAGAACACATCCCTCATGACCGTCCGACAGATCAAACTTCTCCATAATATATACTGTTAACGAGGATAAGGGCTGGAGGGAGAACACATCCCTCATGACCGTCCGACAGATTAAACTTCTCCATAATATATACTGTTAACGTGGTTAAGGGTTGGAAGGAAACACCTCCCTCATGACCGTCCGACAGATCAAACTTCTCCATAATATATACTGTTAACGAGGATAAGGGCTGGAGGGAGAACACATCCCTCATGACCGTCCGACAGATTAAACTTCTCCATAATATATACTGTTAACGTGGTTAAGGGTTGGAAGGAAACACATCCCTCATGGCCGTCCGACAGATCAAACTTCTCCATAATATATACTGTTAACGAGGATAAGGGCTGGAGGGAAAACACATCCCTCATGACCGTCCGACAGATCAACCTTCTCCATAATATATACTGTTAACGAGGATAAGGGCTGGGGGGAGAACACATCCCTCATGACCGTCCGACAGATCAAACTTCTCCATAATATATACTGTTAACGTGGTTAAGGGCTGGAGGGAAAACACATCCCTCATGACCGTCCGACAGATCAAACTCCTACATAATATATACCTTTAATGAGGATAAGGGCTGGGGGGAGAACACATCCCTCATGACCGTCCGACAGATCAAACTTCTACATAATATATACTGTTAACGTGATTAAGGGCTGGATTTAAAACACATCCCTCACGACCGTCCGACAGATCAAACTTCTCCATAATATATACTGTTAACGTGATTAGGGCTGGAGGGAAAACACATCCCTCATGACCGTCCGACAGATCAAACTTCTACATAATATATACTGTTAACGTGGTTAAGAGCTGGAGGGACAACACATCCCTCATGACCGTCCGACAGATCAAACTTCTCCATAATATATACTGTTAACGTGATTAAGGGCTGGAGGGAAAACACATCCCTCATGACCGTCCGACAGATCAAACTTCTACATAATATATACTGTTAACGTGGTTAAGAGCTCCCTCATGACCGTCCGAGAGACCAAACCTCTCCATAATATATTCTGTGTCAAGGTTTCATTTAGATCCGAACACATTTTTATGACAGCTGTAATTAAACAAATAATAATTTCATGATAAATATATTTTTATCCTACATATGCCGATTTTAGCCACGTATTGGAAAAATAATAAATAGTGAGCACTGTAGATATTGTTATATCTGATGATGGCAATTAAACAGTAAACTACTACCATAATATTTTCCTATAGTTAAGAGAAGTAACCAACCACGATTTGCATTTCTTTTCGCTTCTTCTGAATCGTAAAGGCATACTGCGGAAAATATATTTGCCGAACTATCATTTGTAACCAGTGAATATATATATGGAGCCTAAGACAGCTGTAAAATAATATGTACTGTTAACGTGATTAAGGGCTGAAGGGAAAACACATTCCTCATGACCGTCCGACAGATCAAACTTCTACATAATATATACTGGTAACGTGGTTAAGAGCTGGAGGGAAAACACATCCCTCATGACCGTCCGACAGATCAAACTTCTACATAATATATACTGCTAACGTGATTAAGTGCTGGATGGAAAACACATCCCTCATGACCGTCCGACAGATCAAACTGCTACATAATATATACTGGTAACGTGGTTAAGAGCTGGAGGGAAAACACATCCCTCATGACCGTCCGACAGATCAAACTTCTACATAATATATACTGTTAACGTGATTAAGTGCTGGATGGAAAAGACATCCCTCATGACCGTCCGACAGATCAAACTTCTCCATAATGTATACCGTTAACGTGGATAAGGGCTGGAGGGAAAACACATCCCTCATGACCGTCCGACAGATCAAACCTCTACATAATATATACTGTTAACGTGATTAAGGGCTGGAGGGAAAACACATCCCTCATGACCGTCCGACAGATCAAACTTCTCCATAATATATACTGTTAACGTGGTTAAGGGCTGGAGGGAAAACACATCCCTCCTGACCGTCCGACAGACCAAACTTCTCCATAATATATACTGTTAACGAGAATAAGGGCTGGGGGGAGAACACATCCCTCATGACCGTCCGACAGATCAAACTTCTCCATAATATATACTGTTAACGAGGATAAGGGCTGGAGGGAGAACACATCCCTCATGACCGTCCGACAGATTAAACTTCTCCATAATATATACTGTTAACGTGGTTAAGGGTTGGAAGGAAACACATCCCTCATGGCCGTCCGACAGATCAAACTTCTCCATAATATATACTGTTAACGAGGATAAGGGCTGGAGGGAAAACACATCCCTCATGACCGTCCGACAGATCAACCTTCTCCATAATATATACTGTTAACGAGGATAAGGGCTGGGGGGAGAACACATCCCTCATGACCGTCCGACAGATCAAACTTCTCCATAATATATACTGTTAACGTGGTTAAGGGCTGGAGGGAAAACACATCCCTCATGACCGTCCGACAGATCAAACTCCTACATAATATATACCTTTAATGAGGATAAGGGCTGGGGGGAGAACACATCCCTCATGACCGTCCGACAGATCAAACTTCTACATAATATATACTGTTAACGTGATTAAGGGCTGGATTTAAAACACATCCCTCACGACCGTCCGACAGATCAAACTTCTCCATAATATATACTGTTAACGTGATTAGGGCTGGAGGGAAAACACATCCCTCATGACCGTCCGACAGATCAAACTTCTACATAATATATACTGTTAACGTGGTTAAGAGCTGGAGGGACAACACATCCCTCATGACCGTCCGACAGATCAAACTTCTCCATAATATATACTGTTAACGTGATTAAGGGCTGGAGGGAAAACACATCCCTCATGACCGTCCGACAGATCAAACTTCTACATAATATATACTGTTAACGTGATTACGGTCTGGAGGGAAAACACATCCCTCATGACCGTCCGACAGATCAAACTTCTCCATAATATATACTGTTAACGTGGTTAAGGGCTGGAGGGAAAACACATCCCTCATGACCTTCCGACAGATCAAACCTCTACATAATATATATACTGTTAACGTGATTAAGGGCTGGAGGGAAAACACATCCCTCATGGCCGTCCGACAGATCAAACTTCTCCATAATATATAATGTTAACGTGGTTAAGAGCTGGAGGAAAAACACATCCCTCATGACCGTCCGACAGATCAAACTTCTCCATAATATATACTGTTAACGTGGTTAGGCACCGTTTCCAATTATCGTTCGCGAATGAATCGTTTATTTCGTCAAATTTTCTCGAAGTCGCGATTTTCCAAGGCGCGAGGGAATGAGTTTTTTTCTTCAAAATAAACGATTCATTCGCGATCGCTGTTCGAATGGGTTTTTTTTCTGCTGGCAATCGTTTTTCAATCGAGAAAATTCTCGCGAATAAAAAGCGATATCGCGATTCAATCGCTTTTTAATCGAGAAAATATAAACGACTGAAAAAAGAACGATTGAGGAGTATAGCCGAAAGTACTACGCCATTGGTTCAGCCTGACTGACCCGCATACACGTTCGAGTTTCTAACACTTCAGTCAGACTATATAAAGTTCGGTCATTTTTTCTTCTTCCTTTTCCATGCTTTGCCTGTGTAAAACTATAGCGTGTTTCTGTACAGTTGGCGGTTATATAGATACGATGGGGATATTGAAAGAAATTGAAAAAAAATATCTATATATATACATAGGAATAATGGTTATGCATATAATTATAACTTCATATTTACATATATTTTGTACAGGACACTGGGCCGGATATGATCAGATTGGGTCATTTGCACTTGCAATTTCGTCTATTATTTTGGGTATTTCTGTGTTTTAAAGCTGGTATTATTCCAGATTTCTTGTGTAGTATTTTTCGTGAACGGTTTTGGCATCTGTGCGGGCTGAAATTTTGAGTTGATTCATCAGATTTTCGCTGTACGCGTGGTTTTTTGTCCTACGATCACCATTTTCCTTGTGTAGATAGATGGCGCTGTATTGAATATAACATTGTCATACGGGGCTTTTGAGTCTTCGCAAGCACTTAATTATTAATATATGGCGCGGGCTATTTGTAAAAATTTTCACAACTGGTTAATCCAGTAAGAGATGAAATTATATAATATTCAGTTGGTTTTTGGCTTGAGCTTCCCTTTGGAATCATTCATAGTTCATTTATCAAAATATAAAATTAAAATAAAAAAGTATTGTACATATGCGAATCCAACCGTTATATGCGATTCAATCAAAAAGATATGTATTTGATATAAATATGAAATCACTGCCGCGAATATTCTTATAATAAATAAAATTAACTTGATGGTGATTTTTTGAACTTATTCACATCTCAATAGTTTAAAAACTGTACCAAAACATGAATGGATGCCCTTTCCTAATGTATGTTTTACTATAACAAAATATACATATTTAATTACACTATTTTTCACCTTAATTAACCTAGAAATTCTCGGCTGGAGGGCTAAGCTGTTCTGTGTTATCGCCATGCGCCCATTCATACCTCTATCAAGCCTGTGCCGTAATCATTCTGATAATGCAA
>JAVTVY010009004.1:0-42722 GCA_036873755.1 Hanleya hanleyi
ACACAGTGTGTAAGCCTGTCCGGCTGGGATATATTTATGACGATGGAACTGTACGTCTTCCTGACGCAATCGCCGATGACACACACAAACAATTGTCATCTTGGCAACATTTCAAGGCGATAGGAAGACAAGCAGAAGAGACCATCATGTGTTGGCGACAATTCTAGACCATAACTGAATAATCAAGGTAATGGGAATAAAATCAGACAAAAAACTGGCTATCGGCCCCCAAATGAACTAGGGCTCTCGGCCCCCAAATGAACTAGGGCTCTCGGCCCCCAAATGAACTAGGGCTCTCGGCCCCCAAATGAACTATGTCTCTCGGCCCCCAAATGAACTAGGGCTATCGTTCCCCAAATGAGCTAGGGCTATCGTTCCCCAAATGAGCTAGGGCTATCGGCCTCCAAATGAACTATGGCTATCGGGGCCTGAAGCTGAACTAGGGCTATCGACCCCAAATGAGCTAGGGCTATCGGGCCCCCAAATGAACTAGGGCTATCGGCCCCCAAATGAACTAGGGCTCTCGGCCCCCAAATGAACTAGGGCTATCGTCCCCCAAATGGACGTCCCCCAAATGAACTAGAGCTATCGTCCCCCAAATGAACTAGAGCTATGGTCCCCCAAATGAACTAGGGCTATCGTCCCCCAAATGAGCTAGGGCTATCGGGCCCCCAAATGAACTAGGGCTATCGTCCCCCAAATGAGCTAGGGCTATCAGGCCCCCAAATGAACTAGGGCTATCGGCCCCCAAATGAACTAGGGCTCTCGGCCCCTAAATGAACTAGGGCTCTCGGCCCCCAAATGAACTAGGGCTCTCGGCCCCTAAATGAACTAGGGCTCTCGGGCCCCCAAATGAACTAAGGCTCTCAGGCCCCCAAATGAAGTAGGGCTCTCGGGCCCCCAAATGAACTAGGTTTCTCGGCCCCCAAATGAACTAGGGCTATCAGCCCCCAAATGAACTAGGGCTATCGGCCCCCAAATGAACTAGGGCTATCGGCCCCCAAATGAACTAGGGCTATCGTCCCCAAAATAAGCTAGGGCTATCGGCCCCCAAATGAACTAGGGCTATCATCCCCCAAATGAACTAGGGCTATCGGCCCCCAAATGAACTAGGGCTATCGGCCCCCAAATGAACTAGGGCTATCGGCCCCCAAATGAACTAGGGCTATCGGCCCCCAAATGAAATAGGGCTATCGGCCCCCAAATGAACTAGGGCTCTCGTCCCCCAAATGAACTAGGGCTTTCGGCCCCCAAATGAACTAGGGCTATAGGGCCCCCAAATGAACTAGGGCTATAGGGCCCCCAAATGAACTAGGGCTATCGGCCCCCAAATGAACTAGGGCTATCGGCCCCCAAATGAACTAGGGCTATCGGCCCCCAAATGAACTAGGGCTATCGGCCCCCAAATGAACTAGGGCTATCGGCCCCCAAATGAACTAGGGCTATCGGCCCCCAAATGAACTAGGGCTATCGGCCCCCAAATGAACTAGGGCTCTCGCCCCTCAAATGAACTAGGGCTCTCGTCCCCCAAATGAACTAGGGCTTTCGGCCCCCAAATGAACTAGGGCTCTCGGCCCCCAAATGAACTAGGGCTATAGGTCCCCCAAATGAACTAGGGCTATAGGGCCCGCAAATGAACTAGGGCTATCGGGCCCCCAAATGAACTAGGGCTATCGGGCCCCCAAATGAACTAGGGCTATCGGGCCCCCAAATGAACTACATGCTCTTAGATACAATTTATACAGTGCAGCATGTTTACAATTATTGTTGCATGGTTACATAAAGTCATAATAGATATATTCCGTAACCATGCGAGTTGCTGTCTTAAATATCCAGTTCTGTTACTCATCTTCACATACAGTAAATTCTCTGAAATATGCAGGCGAGCCGCTACAGTAAAACTGTCTATGGTGGATTGTGTTTGACAAGCTTGTGTGTGGCGAGCAAGTTCCCGTCGCTGATAAATTGCGGTAATTGTGTCAACCCCGGACATGACTTTTTGACAGTGTTACAGGACTAACATTTGACTTGTTACATTTCATAGATCCATCTCATATTCACACTCATAATAAGTCGCATTGCTAATCTAAAATACATAAACAAAATGATAAAGAAATCGTGACAATTTTGGAATTCAACATATTTTGTTTATCACATGCACATTTCGCTGAAATCGCACCTTCCACCATTTCGCCAATTCCAAAATCCCTAAACAAAATGATAAAAGTAAAAAATAAAAATAAGGACCTGCATTAAAATAACAAAAATAAAAAATTAAATTAAAAAACGAATCAAAATGGGTAAAGTGTAGATAAAAACAACATGCGTAACAGTCTGGCATATTGTGTGTGTAAAGTGTGCATTAGAAACAAAATTACATGCGTAACGGTCGGGCAGGCCTATCCGGCATTGGGGTGGGTAAACTGTGAATAAAAAAAAATTGATGCGTAACGGTTCGGCGGACATATCTGGCATTGGGGTGGATGAAGTTTGCATTAAAAAATATATATGTAGAAAATAAAGACGCTACACATGGGTAGATAAATCAGTATAAAACTGGATATTATATTGTCATAATCGGTTTCGCTCTTTTAGAGCTTGTCAGATGACGAAGTTAACATGCTATTAGATACAATTTATACAGCGCAGCATGTTTACAATTATTGTTGACATAAAGTCATAATAGATATCTTCCATAACCATGTGAGTTGCTGTCTTGAAAATTCAGTTTTGTTGCTTAATTTCACATACAATACATTCTCCGAAATATGCAGGCGAGCCGCTACAGTAAAACTGTTGTTGTATATGTGATAAATATTATAGAAAATAAGGGGCAAAACACAATAGGTGACTACATGTAGGGAATCATGTTAAACCTGGAAAAGCTACCTGACAAGCTGTATTGCACATGGTGTTCCCGGTTTGAAGATCCTTACATAGGCAAGGCTTTGGTGTAAGACCTCCCATTATTTACAGGACGAACTTCCCAAATACACAGTGTGTAAGCCTGTCCGGCTGGGATATATATCCATCACGATGGAACTGTACGTCTTCCTGACGCAATCGCCGATGACACACACAAACAGTTGTCATCTTGGCAGCATTTCAAGGCGATAGGAAGACAAGCAGAAGAGACCATCATGTGTTGGCGACAATTCTAGACCATAACTGAATAATCAAGGTAATGGGAATAAAATCAGACAAAAAACAGCTATTATAGTGTAGTCTAGCGATAGTGAGGTAAGAAAATATAAGAAATTTTGTGGAAGGATGGAATATTTCTCCATATAATATCACTTTTATAAGTACATAAAAGACATATATTTATTCATGTATAAGTTCTCATTATTAATATGTAGAAATAAGCGTGTAATTTTTTCCACATTCTCAGCAGAGGTCGAAATGCAAAGCGCACTCATAACTACTACTGTGCCCCTTTTCGATGTGATTGTGCGCCTTTGTGAAGAGGTAGAAAATCGCCCTGTACGACTTTTCGACGTGCTACCCAATTTTTCCATGCACAATATGGATGTCATTTGTGCACATATCCCTCTTCTTCTGAAATATGAATCGTTCAACAAAGGAAAGACAGTAGTGTCAACATCGATGCCCCTTTCAGGGCAAAGATGGTTGCCCAAAAATTGCATGTCACGAGGCAAGACACCAATTTCTCTTGCATTTTACACTCATTCTCCTTTTTTCTAGCCAAAAGTAGTTATACACTATGGAGAAGATCACTAATTTGGATCTCCTCTGCAGGTCCAATTATTGTGATCTCAGTTTGCCAGTGCCTTAATTAGATCACCACGAAACTTAATCATCTAATGTTTGGAACTGGCCACGACTTCCATGTATAACATGCAGATTTCATTGATCTAAACTTGGATTTTAGATGAAGTCAACGCATCCAGTCGGCATTTAAAATACGAAAACGTGCATACAAATTGCCTGTATAACTTGAGCAAGTACGTCGACATCCTAAGTTGTAATCGAGAAAACCACTGGATTGACAAGTACGGTACATTCCAAACTTGGAATTTAAGATAGAAGGCAATACAATTTATACCCGAAAATTTATGCTGTCACAATCCAAATTAAACATTTTACAAAGGTGAAAATTCAAGATCCAAAATTGTGCCAATATATCGAGATTGGCACTAGGTACGGCAATTTCCGAATTTGCTTCTGCAAGATATGACAAAAATGTACCGGTAAATATAAACCACATGTAATCAAATTTTCATCCGACGACACCGAAATTGAGAGAACACATTCCGTTCTGCACAACATATACAAAAAAATAATTAAAATTACCTGTGGATGCAGTTACATGCACGGAGAAATTATGAAATATAACCTTTTTGCCAATACCGGCATGTAGAAATATTGAGATTGGCCAGAAATACGGTACAGCATATCCTGAAGCTGGTGTTGCAGGATATTAAACAATAATGTAAATTTATACATGTTTTAACAGGTAGAATTTGCGAGGACACCCAAAATAAATATGCATTCTTCAAAAGATGAAAATACATATACCCGTAAATTTAAACCTTCGATATTACTATGGCGTACCACCCAAAAGATATGATTGGAGCTAGGAACATGAAAAATATGACCTATGAAAAACAGAAAGATTTTGAATCAAATGTACACTCCGAATAATTCCAACCCAGCGAGTATCGTGATTTTCAGATAAGGCCGTGAATTATTGAAGACGTTGAACGGAACCGAAAACATATTAAGAGTGCATGGTCATACCGATGCAGGATTAGTTTTATGCTTTGTCCCAATAGATTGATCAAGTTCCAAGAGATTGTTCAAGTATGTAGCTGCGGATCGGGGCAAGTTCTGTTATGTTCGAATGTAACATGAATATATTTACAGAGAGAAATAGACGTCTTCACCTAAAATCGGCGATTTTGCAGTAATACTTCACGGCCCTGTCCTTCGAGAACCGTGATACTCAATGTCTTGGAATTATTCTGTGTATAACAAAATGTGGATCTTTATGCCAGTCAAAATGTTTCTTTAATAGCTAATATTTTATTTTTGGAAAGGATTATTTTTGGCACCTCAAACTGGGGACGATTCTTGGCTCGAATGTACTGCGTCATTTACGTCAATATTTCGTACATTCTGAGACATTGGCAAGAAATAGAATTTGTAAAAAAAATAAAAAAAATAAAATACTATACCGACCGGGTACAGTCTGCATGGTAATTTTTGAAACACTTCTTTATTCCTTTTATAAGCACTGTAGTTTTGGTATATTCAGAATTTGCAATGATGTAAAAAACAAAATCCAAATCTCATAAGCAACTCGTCAGCCTAGATGTTGTATTTTACATTATTGCGGTGGTACGACATAGATGATCTCCACTTGAACATTTTGAGACACTTGTTTTACCTACACGCTTAAAACTAAGTGTTGAAACTTACTCGTAAAGTGTTGAAATAACCCTTTAAGTGTGTCCACAGGGACTGCTCTTTAAGTATTGTCCCTGTCGACACACTTAAAGTATGGCAAGCCAAAGTGCTTTTTATTCCCTATTTCCGATATCGGAAATTGAATTCCCGATATCGGAAATTGAATTCCCGATATCGGAAATTGCAATATCGGGAATTAGAATTTCCCGTATCGGAAATTCAGTGACAATTTCCGATATCGGAAATATAATTTCTTATATCGGGAATTCAATTTCCGATATTGGAAATCGAATTTCCCATATTAGAAATTGCCACTGAATCTCCGATATCTGAAATGAAAGCTCTGGAATCTTTACGAAAACTAGAATTGCAATTTCCGATATCGGCAATTCAGTGACAATTTCCGATATCAGGAATTAAATTTCCGATATTGGGAATTGTCTCCGAATTTCCTATATCGGAAATTGCAATTCTCGATGTCGGAAATTCAATTTCTGATATCGAAAATTCTAATTTCCGATATCGGGAATTGCAATTTCCGATATTTGGTGTGTGTTTTTCTGGACCATTTCACTTTGAATGGTCTACTGCGAATTGGACAGCCGTACGATGCTTTGTATGTACGTCCCTGTGCCGCTGGAGGTTGAACCTCCATTTGGTAAAAAAAAATCCATTTATGGCAGGGAAAGATGTTAGGCTTTGCGAGATTTGCGGATTTCTTCGTGGATCTTCGGCGGACTGGTTGTGGGCCTACGAATGATTCTTCCTCTGGTACTCTTAAAACAATTTAAAAACTATACGACAACATGAAAATGAAACGGATCATGGCGCCGTATTGTGGGTTCTGAGATATGAAACGCACTGGAATAATTAAGTCATCATTCGGTCCTACACATGAACACTAGTATCAGTGCCGATTAGACATTGCTATAGTATATGTGCACAGTAATCGCACCTCGCTTTTTACTATGCACGCCAAAAATGCGCACAGGAACTCATCAAAAACTCGAACAGTCGAAGAAATCCCCTCGACAAAAATACGGACAGTCACATTTCAGGACATGAACACTTGTTCCTAAATATTCGTCTCTATACACTTACATTTATCTCCTCTGTACCAATCATATTTGATTAACTACCATTCTAGTTTATTATAATATACAGATCAAAATGTGAAATCCTATACCACAAGAATAATCAACTTCATAACTGTAACATTTGACAGAGTTTTGATAAATTTCTAATGTGAACACGATTATGATGAAAACGAGATAATCTATGGAGTTGAATTTGACCAAGGATCTGCCAAAATGAATCTAGAACATTATCTCATTCAGTTTCTTCCATAAAGTGATGTGTAACACACAAACGACTCCGTGCGATCACGTCATAAATGGGCACAGATGGCTCGTCATCAATAAATTCCAGCCGGACAGGTTTATACACTCTAAGCTCAGAAGGTGTAGAAAAGGTGCAAAAAAGGTGTAAATCAAACGTTTACACCTTCTGGGTTCATGTTTACACCCTTAGGAGGTGTAAATAAGGTGTAGAAAAGGTGCAAATGTATGAAGATTGATTCCAACCCTGATTTTACACCCGTAAAGGTGTAAATTTATTGAAAGGTGTTAAAAAGGTGTAAATACTTAATTTTCCATACACATTTGGAACTTAATTTTTATGTTGAGGAAATGTATTTCCTTGTCATGCTTACGGTAAACCATCAAATTACCAACTTTCCGCACAAAATTAAATCAATGGATCTAACAATTTGACCAGTCTCTCTAACATTTGAGCAAAAATTCTAACGGAAATATTATTTAAAAAAACGAGCTGCAGACCATAAGAGTCAATCCCCCAGTCGGTTTTACGAGGGAGTGAAAATTGAACAGCCGCTCTAGTGTTCTCACTCAAGGTTGAGCTCAAGACTACAGGGGCGGGGGGGGGGAGGGGCGTTCTGGGGTTTTGAATATCAACAGTAAAGTAAATATTATGTATCATGCAGAGTCGACAAAAGCACGTTGTTTGTCGACCAATGTAAGAAGTTATCAGATCGATATCTACAGTGCTGATAACTGCTTAGCTATCAGATAAAGTGATTTTCAACTTCATTTCAATGGGGGATTTGCACAATAAGCAGTGAATACAACGAAAACTGTACAAATTATAGGCTTTGATTGATCCACTGAGACAGGAAGGTGTGAAATGGGCTAAACGGTTCGAAGTGATAATCTTGACAGCTTGTTGTGCATGTTACCCATTAACAATTGTGCGATTATCGTCACAAATTATTACTTGATCAAGTAATGGTTACCATCCTGTCCGGAAACAACCCCTTTTAACACACCATAATCATAATCCGCGGCCTGCCTTTATCTCATATCTCTTTGACGCTAACACAAAGTTTTTGTTAAACTATACATATCGGTGATGATTCTATTGCTCAATTAGTTTTTGAGTTTATTCTGCCAATGCCTAACAATATATGCCTCGCTTCTATTGTTCATGAATTTGTAAATAAGCATGGCTTCGCTTCCCATGTTGTCCACCATTTCCAATATAAGCTGACCCGATATTACTTCAAAACAAACTTCCATTACGATAAATTGCGCACAGCCGTTTTTTCTATACTCTGAAATACTTATACCAGTGCTGTTATGACCTGACATATATGACCATCGCCCATCGTGGCTTAAACACATATATGTTAATATATAAGAAATCAAACTACACAACATGTAGAGTTAGAGCTAAACTGAATATTGCTCTGCTAAACCGGTTTCGTCCATTTTATGGACTTTTCAATAGCAATAATAAATTTATTTATATGTAAGGCTATATATACATATAGTTGCCTTGTAGTTGAACATGTTAAAACGCATTTTTATATACTAATTGGACATTGGAGACATACATATTTACAATATAATGCAGTAGACAAAAGGTAAAACAGTTTGATATAATCCGACAATGATATATAGAACAAAACAGAACATTAGAAGACATGTCCGTTGAGGCAGTATTGCCTGACAAGTCCAGACTTGATAAATACATGATTAATTTTTACAGACTGTCTGACATCTCCTTTTTCAGTCGATGCATGCATACATGTAAAAGAAATAATTAATTATTTCAATTCTACAGTTCATATATCAATAAAGGTATTATTTATCAGTAGCAGTTAAATTCACATTTGAACTTCCGAATGATGACTGTATCATCGGATTTCATTTTATAAAATGGTAAAATACTAAATTTCGTTTCAAATTCACCAGCACATTCTGCAATGTGTTTGCTAACCTTAAGATGCCTTAATGAAGGTGTGTTGATCTGTTGTCGATGGACTCTTACTCTATTTCTGAGCACATCCCCCGTTTCGCCAATGTATGTTTTGTCACATCCATTGCATGCAATAACATACAGTAAATTTTGTGAATTGCAGCTCATACTGCTATTAACCTTGAAATATATATATGCATGACCTACCTATGTTAATGGAGGTTCTGTTAATAAACGTATGTAATATATACTCATGAGTTTAGTGTTTCGATTTCATATTTCTCATCCCGCAACTGATTTACGCATTTTCCAGTGGAAGTCATGCTGGCTAAACATGTGCATTAAGCACTACCCAGCTGGGCTTAAATCGTATCCGCAATTTAATACAGTTAAATACTCCAATCGATAAGAGCTTGGAGGGATTCTAGCGTACAAGGCATTTAACCCAGGCACCATAATTAGCCAATCAACCAACGCAGATTCAGCCAATCAGGAACGCGCAGCTATAACCTATCAACGATAACTCCTTTGTCTCCTTCCACCTATCATATGTTACCGGATTAGGCCAGACGTTAACATACTGAGAATATACAATCAGTTATTCCTGGGATCTTGATTGAGAAGATTAGTATCCTGATAGACTACAACAAACGCCGTATACCAACTGATTCGTGCTAACTCATTAGAGACAGAATGAAAACAAGACGCTTCTCTAGTAAACAGAGAAAACGCTACAAGAAGTCCTGCGACCTTGATTGAGAAGATTAGTATCCTGATAGACTACAACAAACGCCGTATATCAACTGATTCGTTCTAACTCATTAGAGACAGAATGAAAACAACACGCTTCTCTGGTAAACAGAGAAAACGCTACAGGAAGTCCTGCGACCTTGATTGAGAAGATTAGTATCCTGATAGACTACATCAAACGCCGTATATCAGCTGATTCGTTCTAACTCATTAGAGACAGAATTAAAACAAGACGCTTCTCTGGTAAACAGAGAAAACGCTACAAGAAGTCCAGCGACCTTGATTGAGAATATTAGTATCATGATAGACTATAACAAACGCCGTATATCAACTGATTCGTTCTAACTCATTAGAGACAGAATGAAAACAAGACGCTTCTCTAGTAAAGAGAGAAAACGCTACAAGAAGCAGAGACATATTAATTATGTCAATACATGTCTACGTAAATCTCACCTCTCGAGACTGGCAATAGCCAAGACATATATTAGAAATACTAGTATCTCAAGTCTGATGTTAACAGATAATGATATTTTTCTGCTACCCCGGGGATTATCATTCATTCCGACGACTACCATAAGAGAACGTGATATTGGAACAGATTTCGGGTTATATTCCCGAAAGATTTCGAAACACTGGCTCTGAGGTACATTAGTACATATCTATGAAGATGCGCTAGCATACTCATATATACGTACAACTCAGGCTACTGTAGGGTCAGGACACACCGAGAAAGTGGGTGTGTATATGAACATCATTTCATACAACTTGGGTCAGAACACCCCGAGAAAGTGGGTGTGTATATGAACATCTCTTCACACACAGATTGAGAGTGAACTATGATATCAGGGAGGACTAACATGAAAAGACCAATGTAAATGTGCTTTTTGTGATTTCCTTAATAAAATATATCATACATATATTTTGTGTTAATGTTTTGATTGTGTACCTCAACCAGGGGCCATTACTGAGTGGTACGAACACCACTACTTCTCACTAAAAAGGTACAAATCAACACCTTTTGAAGGTGTAATTCTCACGAAATGGGTGTGTTTTAACACCCTTGGAAGATGGAATCGTCTCCAGAAGGTGTATTTTAGCACCTCTAGAAGGTTTAATTTTGGCCAAAAGGTGTAAATAAACACCCAATAAGGCATAATCTCGGTCAAAAGGTGTAAATTAACACCAATGAAAGGTGTAATTCTTACCAATAAGGTGTGATTTAACACCCCTGGAAGATGGAATGATCACCAGAAGGTGTATTTTAGCCAAAGAAGGTGTAATTCTGTTGAAAAGGTGTAAATTAACACCACTGAAAGGTTTAGTTGTGGTCAAAAGGTGTAAATAAACACCCATGGGATGCTGGGTTCCCCCAAGAATATGCTTATAAATTTGTCTGGAAGGTGCAAATTTTATTCAGAAGGTGTGAATGAACACCCATGGAAGGTGTAATGTGAGCAAAAAAGGTGTAACTTAACACCTTTTCGAGAAGGTGTAAATTTACACCTTTCGGAGAAGGTGTTAATTCGCACCCAAAAGGGTGTTAGCCCTGGGACAAGCCGTTTACACCCCGTAGAGGTGTAATTTACACCTTCTGGGCTAAGTGTGTACACTGTGAAATAAGGACACTAAACATGGGTAGATACATGAAAATAAGTATAAAACTGGATCCAAAAAGTTGGATGCAACTCAGTTCCCACAATCGCAAAATTCATCGAAAGAAGACGAGGTTAAATATTTCCCTTCTGTAATTCAGTCCAGTAAAGTACGAATTTGAGTAACGTTACTGTTTTTAATAACGAGTACGAATTTTAGTAACGTTGCTGTTTTTAATAAGCACGAATTTGAGTAACGTTACTGTTTTTAATAACAAGTACGAATTTGGGCAACTTGACTGTTTTTCATAACAAGCGACCGGACCGATACTGTAAACAATAACCATGGCAACTTTTAAACAACTATACTGTTTTCAATAACAAAACGAAACTGTTATTAAAACAGTAACATTGGTCTGAAACTGATTCTTGAAGTTACTATAGTCAGAGTTTCTTATGACCCTTCAGTCACACGATGGATAATTTCTGACAGATTGTCTGGCTGATGGGGTCAGAATTCTCTCCCCGCAAAAATCGCAAAATGGGAACGACTAGGGGTTTGCGCCGCCCCGGCGACGTCATCTCAGTAAAACTACCATTCTACGACATTTAAATCGCTTATAATTTCCCATTATTAATATTGTCAACCTAAATTTATCAAGATCCGCCATGCTCTTTACATGCTTTAGCGCTTTTAACTTCTATCACATTCCAAACGAAAAACGGGGTCATTGGTGATCTCGTTGAAACAAATGAAATGACAGCGAAATTGTTAGCGCTGTAGGCAGACGAAGAATGAAACGGATCTGGTTGAAATTGGGCTAACAATAAAGGGAAATTATTCTTTAATAAATATGTGGTCGCTCCCATTTTGCGATTATTTTGGAGAAGAAAACTTTGACCACAATGTGTCAGAAATTATCCATCGTGTGTCTGAAGAGTCATAGGAAGGTCGAACTAGGAGTTAATAAAAACAGCAGCAAAGAACTAAAATTGTTTACATGAGTTATCTCCCTTTTCGCTCTCAAACGAAGGATTTTTGAGATCTGGCGTAAGCCAGAGGCTCCTTAGAATGCTGTAGGGAAATGGACAAAAGTGCAAACCGACTCACGGGATAGCCTTACGCTGCATGAAAGTAGTTCCACAGAGATGAGTTTTGGGGATCCTTAGTGGTTGAAAGGCTTTTGTATGTCTATATTTAGTCACTAATAGTCACTTGGCATATATTTGATCCCTTATCTGCATTAAATATTACTCTGTTCATTGTTTTCCCACAAAATATGAGATTAATACGCTCTAAAGTATGGCAGACTGGTATCGTCACTTTACCAAAGCTTGGATTCTGCTGCGAAAGTTATACAGTTTAGCTGGTTAGGTGTATATGTGAGAGATGCTCTACCATAGCTGTAGTGTAGGGGCTGTACAGCATACTTCTGCTTTGAGAAGAGAATGTCAGGCCAAAACTAGGTCATCACGTTAGGAGAGCAATAAAACTTGAATCTGTCTGTGAAAGGCCAGCATTTGTTTGACCCAGGATTAAGTCTATCCTCATAGTGATAAATTATCAGAGGTGCAGATTTTACTAAAGATATGGCCACAGGTGAAAGACAAAGTAAGGTCTCCAATAATTCGACCATTTAAAAACACACTTTAGAAGCCAATTCCATTAAATATTCTGCCTACATTCAGCTCTGATTGTTCAAAACTGTTCACAGTTAGGTTGCTCTACAATATGTGGCCAAAAAACGTCGTGATGTTTAAAAGTGACTGAATTATTGGAGACTTTACCTTACATATATCTAGACAGTTGAAAATATGTATTTCCACAATATTGATTTCATATACGTATGTGAGTAGTTGAAATATGTATCTCAACAGTTAAAATATGCATAATAACAGCTCAAATGTTTCCGTAGTAAATCTGTGTGCCAAGTGTTGATGTGTCTATAGCTGAATTATGTATTTCTTACTTTTAGGGGACATATGCTCATCCCATATTATGCAGTGCTGCATCTTCTAAGGGCAAGGTGTCACCTTTATATTAACATGGTTAAGACAGTACCATTAGTGATAAGTTAAATGTGATATTCGGGTAATCCACTTCTGTTTTGGCGAATGCTGTGATAGTATGAGTGGTTATTTTCTTGTCACTGGGTAAATATACGTTACGGCCAAGTATCGTCCATCGCTGAAGGAAAATACAACCCAAACTACCGATATACTCTGAGTTTGTTCGTTCTGTTTGAAGTTGTGTTGCTTTTAACTTATGTAAATACTGCCTTGTACATGTAGAATCCTGTGCAAGAAACTCTGACACATGCGTGATGGGCACGGGCATCGTGGCTCGTGCCTCTTCAGTGGACCAACATTTGTTATGGTTTGACGTACAGCCTATTATATACTGCTACACAGTACACATGTATAGCTAAATAAATATAGGTTTTCCCCCAAAATATTTACCCCTGCAAAGTTTGTAGCAAATATCACCTTCCCGATGGTGCAAATTAACATAGTTTATGATTTTGCAAAATTATAGCAAAATTCAAGTTTAACATAGTAGTACAGCAAATCCCTTCTCCATGTTAAACTAATCGGAGAACGCATTGGCCGACTATTGGTTCACTCACTTGCATTACTGATAGAACATTTATTTACCCCTCATCAGAAAGATAGTTCACCTGGAAAGTCTTATGTAATTATATTTGTGAAAAATAATGTCAAAATACTTTGAAAGAGCAAAATTCAGCTATTTTGGTTGAGTCAAGGGTGGATGAGCACCTACTCAAGTGTATTATTGGACGGAAATTAATTGGGTAAGACATGGTTAGCGTAATGTGTGCAACTTCCCTCATTATAGGACTGCCTTTCTTTGGTATGTTCAACTTCATTATCTCGGTACCTTTTAAGAATGGCCGTTCGTGCCATAAATCCAAACGTTTAATAACTTTAAACGTCTAACTTGCACCAACCAATCAGATGTCATGAATTGACATTTGGAAGACGTTTCCTGTCCAAAAGCAAACGTTTGCTGTTGTAACGTCCAATACTTTAGACGTTTCCTGTCAAAAGGCAAACGTTTCCAGTAGGAATATACGAGACTTTTAAACGTTTCCGGTTTAAGGGAAATCGTTACCAATCAGATTTTCTTATTGCTGCTGCATATGTTCAAACCTCTACATCAACACGTGTCCACTGGCAAAACGTTTCCGCTGTGTAGTCTGTTTGAACCAATCAAAATAACCCTTACAAATATTCACGCATATTGTATTCCTCATGCCCACCGTCCATCATGTCCTGCGCAAATTGTCCCAGTGCCGAAGATATTCTCCAAAACCTAATTTGTAAGAACGGTTTTCATTAGTTAAAATACACTACATACCGGAAACGTTTGTGGAGATTTGCACGTGTTGGTGTAGATGTTGGGATACACGAGGCCCAAATAAAGAATCTGATTGGACGATCACAACGGGAAACGTTATCCTTTTAACCGGACACCTTTAAGAGACCCGAATTTTACTACCGGAAACGTTTGTCTTTTGACAGGAAACGTCTAAAGTCGCGAATTTACAACTGGAAACGCTTGCTTTTTAATAGGAAAATGTCAGTTCATAACATCTGATTGGTTGGTTCAAGTTTAAACGTTTAAACTTTTTAAAGCTTTACAATTTTTAAACGTTTGAGAAGTTAAAACGTTTAAAGGATGCGTTCATGGCGCGAACGGCCCTTCATATACCTTGTCACAGGATGTAACTTGTGATTGCGTTTTAGCCACATACATTCGTGCCTGGTGCCACCTGTGCCTAACTTGAAATTAAATATATAATTGTGCGTTTATTTCATTACAAACTTATCCCCCAATAACCCAGCTACCAGATCTCATTAAAGCCCATAGGCTCTAGTTTTCATTTGAATACGTTTAAATATGGCTATCACAGGATTCAGACATATTGAACTTTGCGTGAATAATAAAAGTCTCTGCTTTTTATACGCCCGCTAAAAAGGCGGACGTATTATGAGATGGCGGTTTCCGTCCGTCTGTCCGTGTGTCCGTCTGTCCGTCTGTCCGTCCCCCGTGTCCGGTCTATATCTGGAACACTTTTCTATTTACGGTTCCAATTTATGGTGAGTGGATACGATGTGTCGCGTACAAAAATGAAGGTCGAGGTCAGAGGTCAAAGGTCACTGGCCTGAAAACAGGAAATCACTGAAGTGTTCGTGTCCGGTCTATATCTCTGAATGTTTTCTATCCACAGTTGCAATTTTTTGTGAGTGGATACATCAGGTGGAGACGATGTGTCGCGTACCGAAATTCAGGTCGAGGTCAGAGGTCAAAGGTCACTGTTGCCTAAAATCAGGAAATCATTGATCGTTGACAGTTTTCTATCTACAGTTATAATTTTTGGTGAGTGGATGCCCTAGGGGGGAACGATGTGTTGCATACCAAATGTAGGTCGAGGTCAGAGGTCAAAGGTCAGTGTGACTGAAAAATCAGGAAATCATTAAAAATTTCTAATTTTTTGTGAGTGGATTCCATAGGGGGAAATGAAGTGTTGCATACCAAAAGGTCGAAGGTCAAGGGTCACTGTGTCCCCAAAATTAGGTCAAGGCCGAAGGTCAAGGTCAGTGTGACCCCAAAATTATGAAATTGTTAAAACCATGATTTTTTTTGTGTCCATTGATACACTGAGGGAAGATGTGTCATGTACCAAAATTCAGGTCAAGGTCAAAGGTCAAGGTCACTGTGACTCCAAAATCAGGAAATCATTAAAAATAACTTTTTGTTTTGTTTTGGCAGTAGATACATTAAGGGACACGATGTGTTACATACCAAAATGTGGGTCAAAGGTCAAGGTCATTGTGACCTCAAATTCAAGAAATCATTAAAAGAAACATTTTCAATGCCTGTCGAAGAGGAGGTCATGTAAGGCGATATTGCGTTCTGTCCAGTCATCCATTAACATTTGTTGTCTCTGGTTTCAATGTATGGATTGGTACCAAACTTTGGGTATACCTTACTTGCATGGCAAAGAGAAGCCATATTTATTTTGAGATCAATTTGTCAAAGATCGAGTTGTCTCCCCTACATGTATATGACATTTGTCCTGTGGAGTTGTCTCCTATGTTTGATACATGTAAGAAACAGCTACATTCAGTTAAACTGTTGTGAAATAAACACCTCAACAAAAGTAATTTCCCCCATAAACATTGGTTAATATTTTCTAAGATATTTATGCGATTGTAACGAGATTTCTCACAGAGCATTAGTGTGACCAGTGCAACAATCAGTGAAAATTATTACCATGTAGGTGGTGCTTTGCCTGAATGAACATGAATTCAATGCAAGACGGTCGCATTTCAAAAATTGCAAAACAGATTATCAAAGACAGATTTTATTCAATCACGAACAAATCCTAACAGGTAGAGCAAAGACAGTGATATCCAATCACACAGTTTGACTAGAGCAACAATCGGGGGAAAAGATTGCCCTGTACGTGGTGCTATGCCTGAATGAGCATGCATTGAATGTAAGACAGTAGCATTTCCATAAATTCCAAAACAGATTATTAAAGACAGATTTTATTCAGTAACGAACAAATCCTAATCGGTAGAGCAAAAACAGTGATATCCAATCACACGATTTGACCAGAGCAACAATCGATGAAAAAGATTACCCTGTACGTGGTGATATGCCTGAATGAGCATGCATTGAATGCAAGATGGTAGCATTTCCATAAATTGCAAAACACATCATTAAAGACAGATCTTATTCAATAATGAACAAATCCTAATCGCTAAAGCAAAGACAGTCCTATCCAATCACACGGTTTGACCAAAGCAGCAATCGGTGAATATGATTACCGTGTTGGTGGTGCTATGCCTTAACCCTGTCAGGCCTGGAGGGCCATTATGGCCCTGTCCTACCAAACTTTCTCTCCTATCTCCTGAGCGACAACAAAATGAAAGCAGACTTTTTAGTTGGTCATATTTGGGTCATTTTGAACGTAATTGCATACCCCCAGAACAGAGGACCATGAGTAAATCACTGGGACATTTGGGACCTGTCCAGGTCTAGGGCGCTACCGTATTCTCCCCCCCCCCTCCAATAATTTTCTTACCTCTGGAGATTGGATGCTGAAACTTACCACAATACACCCTTGGGTCACGCTCTACCAGAACATGATGCAAACATTTGATGACGTCACAGTGACGTCATTTTCAAAAAGGCATTTTTGGTCGATTTTTTGGGTCAGATTTTTCGAATTTTTTATTTATGTATATTCTTTGCAAAAACTGCATGATAAATTAGTAAATAATAGTCCGATGAGAAATAAAACCATTTTCACCCACTTTTCCGCGAGGAAAAGCAGAACGTTTGAAGAAAAATGATGAAAATATCACTTTTCTGGTACATCACATGGCCGCCATCTTGGATTTACCCATGATCCTCTGTTCGGGGGGTATGCAAATATGTCCAAACTGACCCCAATATGACAAACTAAAAAGTCTGCTTTCATTTTGTTGTCGCTCCGGAGATAGGAGAGAAAGTTTGGTAGGAGAGGGCCATAATGGCCTTCCAGGCCTGACAGGGTTAAGGCATAGCATCACCTACAGGGTAATCATATTCACTGATTGCTGCTCTGGTCAAACCGTGTTATTGGATAGTACATGTCTTTGCTTTAGCGGTAGGATTTGTTAGTTATTGAATAAAATCTGTCTTTGATAATCTGCTTTGCAATTTGGGATTTGTTCGTTACTGAATAAAATATGTCTTTAATAATCTGTTTTGAATTTATGAAAATGCTACTGTCTTACATCCAATGCATGCTCATTCAGGCATAGCACCACCTACAGGGCAATCTTTTTCACCGATTGTTGCTCTAGTCAAGCTGTGTGATTGGATAGCACTGTCTTTGCTCTACCTGTTAGGATTTGTTCGTGATTGAATAAAATCTGTCTTTGATAATCTGTTTTGCAATTTTTGAAATGCGACCGTCTTGCATTGAATTCATGTTCATTCAGGCATAGCACCACCTACATGGTAATAATTTTCACTGATTGTTGCACTGGTCAAACTAATGCTCTGTGAGAAATCTCGTTACAATCGCATAAATATCTTAGAAAATATTAACCAATGTTTAGGGGGGAACTTACTTTTGTTGAGGTGTTTATAAACCGTACATTTATTAATTTAACGAGGAGCGGGGTCCTGTATGAACTTGTACCTGTTTATTAACTCAAGAACAAAGGTTTATTTCATCACTTTCTTCACATTTTTCTTCCTTCATGAACAATTTCCCCTCGCCTGAAAGGAATTCATTCAAAGTGAAACTACTATTTTCTTGTGTTTGACTATTGTCGATTTCAGTGTGCGGTAGTTACCAAGAGTTAAGACCATTTTAGTTTATCATTCAATATAAGATGTGAAATATGTTACGGTACATTCTCAGAAGCACAAAATCGTAGACCGTTCTCTGGATTGCTAGCTACCAATTGGGATCAAGGCCATTAAACAACCTTGAAATTCAGACCAGTGTAATTCCAGATATATGGGCGTATATTGAAGCCCCTTGGGCTCTTGTTTAAAATTATGTTAACTAGCCAAATAATGTAATTAAAAGTTTAAATTCCAGTGAAAAACGGAAAATTATATTGACATTTTTATTTGTCATCTCATGGAAAACCGCTTTAAATCGTGATAATAAATCATCAGGAATCGATCAACCTTAACAACAACAACACCCATCAACACTGTTACACTACTGTTATTGTTTCCAGTAACGGCACATGGCCATTTTGTTTCTCAATTCGGTAACATGATCGAAATTCATTCTTTAATGGACTGTGTTCACTGAAAAATGCTTCGAGTTATCATTTTTTCGAGTCGTTCCCAGAATGACTTTTGTTCTGGAGGACTGTCCGACCAAACCAGAAAAGTAATCCGGTGCCACATGTGCACAGTAAAGGGTTCCTAGATATATCCAAGACAAACCTGGAGTCGTGTTTTATAGCTTCTAAATTCAGCTTATCGAAATGTCCCATCTCTTCCGGTTGAAGGTACGAAATGACGTTTTAAGAAAGGTCAAGAAAACGAATGTTGGGGACATTGAGCACAGCAGCCGAAACTGATTGAAATGTATTGTTTTGTAAATATATCGATGATAAATTTAACATAGGCTTGAAAATATCGGGATGAATTAGAAGAAAATCGTTTCTTGATAGATCAATGTAGAGCAAACCGCTTAGCCAATGAAATATATCACCTTTTTGATATTTCTCTAGGTCAATATTCAGTCTTGATTCTCGAAATGTTAAGGTTTTCAGATTTGAAAAATTCTGGAAGAATATTGGAGAAATCGGTGAACAGTCGGCTCCGGATATATTGAAGTTCACTAGGCCCTCAAATCCCGTGATTAAACGTCGCCAGTCTGTTATGGAGTACGTCCAGATTCCGTAAACGCTGTGCGCCAATACATGCTATATTATCGTGAGCACAGGTTCTCCACGTGATCAAGCGACTAACGTTCAGTGAAATCAGAGAATGGGGAAATTGCACGTTCCACGAATTTTTCCCCCGCACATTTCTGTTCTGTTTTGTATCCGTTGATGAGATTGCTATCACGTTGCTGAGAAAACCCACCACTGACGTCGAGCCATTTCAAGTGCCTCGTTGTTAAAAAGAAGAAGAAGAGCACAAGTCTTGAAGATATTCTGATGGCGTGTTTTTGCATCCGGAACTTTTGTAGGCAATCTGGATTCTCGAATATCAGTGGATACTTTTCGTCGAGTAGATAAATATAGTTAGAGGAAAAATCGATATATTTCACACATATGTTCTTCAGGTACTTTGTCAGGGGGCGATTTAGTCCCGTAGGGACTAATGGTCCTGTATTGTAGTCAGGAAAACTTGAGCACATTTGGTACCGTTGCCAGGGTGACTGGTTGTTTATTTAACGGCTTTAGGCTTTGAGAGGAAGAGCAGAAGAAAAGAGTCCTCAAGTTATTCAGCTACTGCAGATAGTTTGGTCAACTATTTTTGCTAGATTTTGTTTCACCTGCATGGTCTATATTAGTGAAGTTAAATATTTTCTGCTATTCTTATATATGTTCATATGTCAGTTTCACAGAGATTTCCTGCTTTAGAGCATGAATACAAAATGGATACTATTCAGAGGTTGACTTAGTGTTTTCCTGAAAGGATGTCATATTTCACTGGTTGATAAAAAACTTTATTTAGAACACTTAACAAATACAGAAGAAAATAGTGTAAGGCAGACTTATCATATGTTTGCCATGTTGGCAAGAAATTCTAATTTTGTAGGCTTCCATTCTTGCAGAAATTATATACACGGTATGTAACTTTTGAACTATCAGACAAACATCCCCTCCACCAGACCCTCTATACCATTTAGAGCATAGTCACATGCATGACCTAGGTCAATGGCTTGGTTCACTTGGCTGATAGGCTTACTTGATAGGGTCAAACTCCAAACTTTAGATAGCATGCAGTGCTCTACATGTACAAGTCTGCATACAACCATTGTCAGAATTTGTAACCTTCCTAGTACCTTATTGAGAGAAATGTGTGAGACTACAAATTGTATGGCTCTTCGCCATGGGGAATGAACATCAGAGAGTTAGTGGAATTATTCCAACAGCCTATTTTACATTTAAATAGCCCCGTTTCAGTACCTAAGGCTCTAGTATTATTCGCTGACAACTGAAAATTTGCATATTTTGTACCTATTGAGTTCAGGTGTTGTAGACTTATCTCGCTCATATTCCTACCCTGTAAGCTATATAAACTGACCAATGCTCTATTTAGAGTCAAATCCTGATTATAGGTAAGGTCCAAGATGGAAAGTCCGTGCAGAGGTTCGAAGGCACCATGTTCAATATCAGTAATTCCACAGTAAATCAAACGCAACTCTCGCAATACCGATCCAAACCCATCAAATGTGGAATTAGTTATCTTCTTCAAATTGCATCCGTACCACGTACTGCCTGATGATAACGTCTGTAGATGACGCAGCTTCGCAAAGTAATCTCCGAAATTGATATTTGGAGGAATGTCCGTGTAAAGTTCTCTTAGATCTTTCATTTCCTACAAAGCTGTATGGGGACGAGACGGTTTCTCAAGTAATGACACACTTGTGGCATCTGTGTTACCTTCTATGTGTAGGATTTGAAGGTTCAGCATCTTTCGCATTAGGGGCGGTTTGTACCTATCCTTACTGAGGGGTAGTTTGTTGAACCCGAGGTTTAGACTTCTCAAACGCTTGAGGCCGTCGAGGGCATTAACTTGTAGCATGACAATCTGATTGAAAGACAGATCAAGGAAACTCAACGAAGATTGTTTGCGGAAAGTTTCATTTTTGATCATCATAAGGTCATTGTGGCTCAGCTCTAACCACTGAAGGTCGAGTTGGGAATGTCGTGAAATCCTCTATGGCTGTAATCTGGTCCTGGACCCGGTTGAATCTGGCACCCGCTGGGAGTGAACTGATCTCGTCTAGTACTCCTGAATGTCCAGACCCCGTCTATGCTGATATAGAAAGACCTGCTACAGTTACACACACGAGCAGGAAGGTGGAAACATTCCCATGAACACCCACGATATCGGTAGATAATCAAAACCTTCAACCAAAGATAAGTTGGTGTCTATTCACGGCGATTTTCCCTGCTTGAATGCATACCAGCCTTCCGCAGAATTCACTCTATGATAATGAAAGTTGAGTGATGACTTTCACAGATGAATACAATGCTGAACATCACGTGGACTTTAAATAAATTAATGTATGGATGTATGAAAGGCAAGCAGTCAAAAATAAAATGTGAATCTGTAATCTAACAAATACGAAAAAACTACAGTAGGAACAAGAGCATACATTGGCACCATGAAGTACGCTATTAAAAGGAAATCTACGAGTCTTCCCGGTTTTAGTGAGTTACTGGTGGTCAGTGACCTTGACCGTTGACATTCTGACCTTTGTACCCGAAATTTCGCTTATCACTAATGTAATGGTTTCCAGATTTTATTATGTCCAGTGACCTTGACGTTTGACATTTGTCCTCAATAGTTTTCTTGTTTTCCATAAGCATGAGATTTCCGATCACAATCTATATCTTTGGACTAGAGTAATAGCATAAACAATGTTTTCAATAATTTCATGTTCTGGGGAGCGGTGACCTTGGCCTTCGAACTGTTTGATCTTTGGCATTTTCAGTACTTGGTATATCGTATTGCAATCTATTTAAAATTAAATCCTATCTGCTCCCTCATTTGGATATGTCGCTTGAAGGATCTAACAGGCTTGCACTAATTCGAGTGTCAACCAATCCTGAGAAAGCTTCATAGTGCTTTGAAGTGAGCATTAATGATAGGGAATTTTTGGTTGGCTCAGTCGACTTAGACGTCGCGCTGGTGGGGAGGGTTCATTTCATGTTGCCGCAGTCCCGACATTGTGGCACCATAATACGGAGTAGATATATGAACTGGTCTTTGGTATGAACATTGAGGTAAACGGACACGGTGACCCTATCTCCCCTCATCGACTACAAGCGATTTAGTCCAGATGCGACCATGATGTAGTGCTATTAAATATTAACAACCAGAACTATTACTGACTACCGAATCTTTGTACATTTATTCATTTATCTACAGTAAGCATGGTTACTGTTTAATTATTGTTACTTTTTACTGTTAACTGTACTTGAAATAGGAGAAATAAACTGGTTACATATAACATGTTGTCGAGTTCCCTTTTCTTCGGTATATTGTTCCAATACTACTCGAAAGCCATTATCGAGAATTACGAAATACAATAAGAATGGGATAAAACCGTTAGAGCGTCAATAAGAATCAACTCTAACGATAAATCAGCTATTCTGGCAATTAAACTATTAATCCCATTCTTAGAAACACTTTCCTTGCCAATATCACTTTCTGTGCAAGGGGCAATACTCTGCGATAACATTTCTATGCATATAAATGCCTGCAGTTACTTCCCCTGAGATTGGTTTGGGGCTCCGAGTTCGTATATTAATCTGACTAGTAAATTGTAAAATGTCATTCAGATGCCTTATACAACCAGAATAGGTAGAAATGCATTATACAGGTGTTTCGGTGTATATAAACAATGTTTTCAGTTAATCACAATTAATTAAAACATTGCGTGGCGATTCTGATTCAAAATAGTAAATTAATTTGACTGTAACCGGAATTCTTAAATGATTTGGACATCAGCTTGACTTCCCCCTGATTAGATTCAAGGGCCAAAAGTCTGTAGCATCATTAACAAGTTTACACATAATCCAGGATTATTTGCCCCTGAATGTAACTTTTATTTCAAATATCAATTTCGGCTCGTAATTTATCGCCCTGAACTTGTTTACACTATTTTGGCACTTCACAATATTAACAGAAGCCAAGATTGCTCAAGTTAGTCCAGTATTGCTACTTAATATAGTGATTTCAATGATACTTCGTCCAGCATGGCTCCACAGTATACTGGTTGGGAAACTCGAGCAATTAGACGTCAAAATGCCAAGTTGAAATTAATGTATTTAATACATAATGGAGAAAGCCCAGACTATATATCCAACTTAGTTACTCCAATAGTTGGACAAACAACTCCGTATAATCTGAGGAACGATGCAAATTATGTGCCCCTCCCCCCATCACAGGCCTGGTAGGGTTAAGATTCAAGTGTCCGCAGCGACAATATTTTCGACGTTTTAAAGTTTTGCTCATTTAAATTGCAATTAAGAACTTACGAAAACAAGTTCTGTTTCTACGAAAATCTATTCATTCAGGGAATGAGAATGTTGTGACAATTGTTTTCTTCTCATTATAACAACTGCATTCTTTGATCGAAAATAGAGCGGTTTGCAAAAATCTAGATTCACATAATAAACCTTTCAAGCAAAATTAGTGTACCTCATTTTGTTCCAATTTCGTCCTGGAAATGATTGTATAATTATTCAAAGATCAATAATTCGAATAAAAAAAGAAAAAAAAGCCCGTCCCTCTTCAATTAATTCACGGAAATGTGAGTTTCTGGGAGGCAATTTCCAGACAAAGCTACGGACTTACGAATAGCACCTTTGGCAGACGTCTGCCATCTTGGGCACGAAAACGTCTTTTGACACTCTCTGCGGAGTGTTATTCTGACATGCAAATGCTCGGGAAGCGGCCTAAAACTGACTAGATATCCTGAAGTATTTTACTAATTATTCCTAAATCAGCCTCTCTATTGGACCTAATTTACCGCAGTCCAGCTAAGGATGTTTTGCCCATAATTAGTTGTCAGCAAATTTCGAACAACGCATGTCAGCTGAACGACTAGGCTTCAAACCCCTGTGGCGAGGGTTCTTGTTTATCTTTCAACATTGTTTTTTCATCGAAATCAAAACGTGTATTAGTCTGGGAGCCAAGTTGAAAAACGGCCTTATTTTAGAAATTTGCTCAACCCACCGGCAAGATAATTTTCATCCACACCATGAATTTCTATGACCATTGAGGGTATCAAGCACGGTAGATGTAGAGTTCCAAAGTGGTGCAGATTTTTTTATTGCTGCCGAAATGACACCCTGCAGATATTCGTTTTGTTCCACCGAAAAAGAGAGTAGGCGACTTCAAACAACCCAGTCAATCTTATTTATAGCCTAATCGGTCTGAGCTATAGTACATATTACTCATCAATAATGACAGAGTTATATAATATCATGATTTGCTTGTGTAATCCAATCGTATGGCGTCATGTCAAAATTTCAAATGAAAAAATACTCCCTTCCAAAAAAGGGGGTATATGTATTTGGATTGCAATATATCTCTTAACACAGATCCCATCTATCTAAACATCAATATTCATTGTTCAGCGCTACGTAGAGCCTTTTTTTATACCTAAGATCATAGTTGTATTCCAATCCTATGGTAAAATTGGGGGGTAAAACTCAAATATTATTTGAACAAAAAATATCACCCAGTTGAAAAATGGGGCATGTGTGAATAAATTGAGATATCTTTCTTATTAATAACCCTAAGTGTCTAAAATTTATTTTATTTTATTTAGTATATATTCCAGAGTTATATACAATCTGGATTTGATTTTGTATCTCAATGTATGATATCATTCAGGGGCCGTATCCAAATATCAACTTGAAACAAAAAATTCCTTTCCAGAGAAGGGGGTTCGTGTACTTCAATGGCCGTAATTCATCCAATCTTTCTGAACATTATCATATACAGTTCAGCATTTTGCGTAGTGTTTATTATTATCAGGGGTGTTTTTGTATTCCAGTTGTATGATGTCACTTGGAGATAATATTCACGTGTGAATTGAACAAAAAATGATCCCTCTGAAAGATGGGTGATATGCAATAAAAGATTTTTATCCACCATAAATATTTGTAACCTGTCTAAACTTCATTTGCGATTACTCCCCACTATTGACAGAGTAACGTCGTGTCAGCATTTGTTTTGTTGTTGTTTTTTTTTTCATTTCAACCGATGACAACAAATAGGGGCCATATCAGAATTACTGATAGAAATAAAATGCTCTCTCCGGCAAAGACGATATGGCTAATTACATGGCTATAATTACATTTTAATGATTATTGATTCAACGTGTCTAAACATTGACCAATATTTAGAATTGGCCAGTATGAGTAAAAGTAAAAGTGTTCTTGTATATTAACAGGTCAGGGAGATGTGCCTCTCCAATTTTGGAGGTAAAATTTTTTTGAATGGCTTCAACCATATCGGTATTAGCAAGGACATATAAAGAAGAAATGATTAGCGTCTTCGCTTGGATCCCCGCAGATGCAGCCTGCAGTATTTGATCGATTTCTCCGTATTAGATCAGCGTTCAGTTGACTGCAACTGTGCCTCAACTGGGTTTGTATGATATTGAGTTTTCTTGAACTCACTAGAGTAAATTTTGCTGAGCGACGTATATTAGTAATTGAATGGTAAAAAGCACTGACTGATGGTTTGTTTCTTATATCATTATCAAGGTTATTCCATGCATGGATTGTCGTTGGAATAAATGATTTTTTTTAGAATATTTAACCGAGTTCTAGGAGTCACACAATTTGCATCGTTTCTCAGATTATACGGAGTTGTTTGTCCAACTAGTGGAGTAACTAAGTTGGATATATAGTCCGGGCTTTCTCCATTATGTATTAAATACATTCATTTCAACTTTGCATTTTGACGCCTGATTGCTAGAGTTTCCCAACCAGTATACTGTGAAGACATGCTGGACGAAGTATCATTGAAATCACTATATTAAGTAGCAATACTGGACTAACATGAGCAATGTTGGCTTCTATTAACCCTACCTGGCCTGGGGGGGGGGGGGGGGTGTCCCCACGGAAGAACTTGATGCTAAAGGTCACATACCGTACAGACATGTATCCACATGGGATTTCTCGACTCTCTATACTACAATCCCTCATCAGGACCTTATTGACCGTATAAGTTCATTAATAGTATCTGTGTTCAAGAAAACTGATCGTAGATATATTAATGTCGGAAGCCATAAAGCATTCTTTAGCTCGACTACATACAAGAGATATCATTCATGGGATGTTTCTTTGTTTATAGAGTTGCTTGAATTTCTCATTAAAAATATCTATGTGAAATTTGGCAACACAATATATCAGCAGCATATAGGTATTCCAATGGGTACTAATTGTGCACCCCTGTTGGCTGACCTGTATCTGTTCTCTTATGAATATGACTATATGCTGGCGCTTTCAAAAACCGATCCACTCAAAGCCCGTTCCTTCTCATTCACCAAACGCTATATAGACGATCTTCTCGCTGTGGATAATCGCTATATAAATGACGCAGTGAAGGATATATATCCACCTTCACTGGATTTGAAGGAAACTACAGAGATAGCCCTACAGGCACATCATATTTAGATCTATATCTCTACAAAAATGAAGCGGGCATTCTCTCTCGTCGACTTTATGACAAAAGAGATGATTACAATTTCGACATCTAAACTATCCCTTTCTGGACAGTAATATTCCAGTGGGACCTGCATATGGCGTATACATATCTCGCTTAGTAGCATTTGCTAGATCCTGTGATAAATGTGACGATTTTAATCAACGTCACAAAACATTGGTGCAGAAACTTAAAAAACAGGGCTATTCCACCAAGCGCCTACACTCAAAGTTTCTCAAATTTGGCGATACATATCGCATGCTGATAGCAAAATACGAACGTAGCGTGCAAAATCTATGGCGCTACGTTTCGTAACTTGTGTCTAATTCCGCTTAACCGGGGCTAGGGGCCGTATGAACCCATGTACTTCAAGATCCTCATGGTACTCATATGAACAGTCACAATCAAAGCGTGACTGAGATACATCTTTTTTTTTTAGATGACGAATCTATAACGAATATTATGGATTAAGAATACTGATCAGCGATACGGATTTGATATTTTTGGGACATCATGATGTCTTGCCGGCATCATTGAAAACTGTTGACCGCTTCTCTCTTGCAGGAAACAAGCCTGTGTTTATGTATACTTTTGTCTTTTTGAATTTGGTGCTAATACTGTTATATGGAAATGGAATAGGTCTTTGGATTATGGACGCGGATATTCTCTAATGGACGACGGCTGGATTATGAATGACGGACTAGACGCTTGTAATCAAATAACAACAATATTTCAGGTCTCTTTTCATGAACAAAGATAAATGAAATACTATCGAACATGTCACCAACGAGCGTGTTTACATACAAGGGGAGAGAACTTTTGACTATCACTGAGAGCGTACATGTACTGATGGGTTATAACATGTAAGCCTGGTCAAAGCGGGGTACCGACATTATCCCCCGGCGACATTTTCCCCCGCAAAATTTTCCCCACCGACAATTTCCCCCACGACATTTTCCCCAGGCGACATTTTCCCCCAGCGACATTTTCCCCACCCTAATATTACGTGCTGTAATAATTACGATCTGCCAACAATTGCAGTCGCGGTCATTTTCTCACTTTGAATTTTTTTTTACGTTTGTACGTAGGAGAGTTCTAGGAATTCAAGGGAGATTACTTTTTAGTTAAACATCGGCAGATGTATGCAAACGTAGGCATAATAAATAAGGATAGATTATCAATATCAAACACATCTTTAACGAAATGAACAAGATTGAATTTCAGGTGTATATAGTAATAATAGTAATAATATGTATATTAGCAGTAAGATGAGAATTGGGCGATACAAAACTGAACATTGAAATAAAACATATTTCATTCATAACGATTTAGTCAAAACTGAACTTTCAAAAAATACGTTATCACAGAAAAACAGTATGAGAAAAATTGACGATATCGCGGTCGGTAGGGCTACATAACACCGTGCCAAGAAGTAAATAACAGCCAGAAAACAGAACATAAGAGCGTGATATTGATAACCTACTCTTATTTATTTTGCCTGAAAAGAAGGCACGTTTGCATACATCTGCCGATGTTTAACTAAAAAGTAATCTCCCTTGAATTCCTAGAACTCTCCTTCGTGCAAACGTAAAAAAAAATTCAAGGTGAGGAAATGACCGCGACTGCGATTGTTGGCAGATCGTAATTATTACAGCACGTAATATTAGGGTGGGGAAAATGTCGCTGGGGGAAAATGTCGCCTGGGGAAAATGTCGGTGGGGAAAATGTCGCGGGGGAAAATGTCGCTGGGGGATAATGTCATGGACTCGGTCATAGCGGTACGATGTGACAAGTTACTCTTACGATATTTCCATGAATTAGAACCAAACGAGCTCATTAGAAAAATAAACTCCATCTAACTTATCAACAGATCGTTATACATTATTTATGATGTTGCAACGCCTTTTTAAGAATTACCAATGCATTTGCGTACACTTCGCCATCCATAAGATGGCTTGCGAATCGTGTGTCTCCATTATCGCGGAGCGATATCCGGTATATTACCGGATTCTGTTCGGCCTTCATCCGGCAGAGAACAGACTCGTTAAATCTGATAAATTACAGGCTTTCATACCACTTCTGAAACAGATATTGGCTAGGCTTACAAAACATATAGGTATGAATAACTTTCGTATCATACAAGAGGTGTGGTGGATTTGTAAATTTGAACAAGTAGAACATCACATGACTCGAAAATGGCGAGTTACGTTGGGGTTACGTCGGTAGATTTTTGCTGATTGGCTGACGAAGTCATGTGGTATTGATTCCCTCTTGCACTTGCCGAAAGTAGGCTGAAAATGGATACACACGATCCCAGGATCAGTCTTACCGCGTATAGATGACCGAGATGGTTACAGGTTGTTACCAATGATGTCTGACAAACGAAAAATGGCGCTTCACTAACTTCACGGCAATGTGCCGACTTTAACAATTAATTTGTCCAACGTTACGCAGTGTCATATATAAAACAAGTTATCTCTTAAAACCTTATGATATTGACAACACTATGAAAATAGTTCGGGTGTCTACTAACCTGTTGGTCGAGAGCAAAACAGAATTCTATTAGTTACACAAACACGCTGTGTCTACAAAACAGCGTGGTTTCAGCCTATGGGGTACTATAATTGCGCAATACATCTACCCCCGCTCAGAGAATTCCTACATGCGCTTTCTCTTAAGAGTTAGCTCCCCTCGACCATTACAGTGCAGGTTATGATCACCAATAAAAAATAAAAACATGAGGTGGCAAATACGACGGCATGGTGGTAGAATATTTACACAGGCCACATTAAACTTACTTATTGTACCATTTGTACATGGGATTGGGATCAATTCTTACAATTTTTCACCCCTCTCCCTACAGAAACACATACTACAATACGTTCATATAACATAACAGACATACTTAAATATTTATATATTAATACAATATGAACTACATATATTTATGAAGTTGTTCAGGTGCACTGAAATAATAAACATAATTTCGCACATTTCAAGCTGCATTAATTGATGTAGGAATGTCCCCATGTAACACGCGGTGTTACCTCGCGCAACATAATGTATTATGTTTCACCTGAGGCCACTGAGATTATTAATCGGTTAATGGTTGAATCTTTGACTGTTCTTCATAAATTTCTGAATGGCTTCAAACATATCGGTATTAGCAAGGACATGTAAAGAAGAAATGATGAGCGTCTTCGCTTGGATCCCCGCAGCTGCAGCCTGCAGTATTTGATCGATTTCTCCGTATTAGATCAGCGTTCAGTTGACTGCAACTGTGCCTCAACTGGGTTTGTATGATATTGAGTTTTCTTGAACCCACTAGAGTAAATTTTGCTGGGCGACGTATATTAGTAATTGAATGGTAAAAAGCACTGACTGATGGTTTGTTTCTTATATCATTATCAAGGTTATTCCATGCATGGATTGTCGTTGGAATAAATGATTTTTTTAGAATATTTAACCGAGTTCTAGGAGTCACATAATTTGCATCGTTTCTCAGATTATACGGAGTTGTTGGTTTAAACTTATTTATTGTACCATTTGTACATGGGATTGGGATCAATTCTGACAACTTTTTCACCCCTCTCCCTACAGAAACACATACTACAATACGTGCATATAACATAACAGACATAATTAAATATATATATATATTAATACAATATAAACTATATATGTTTATGAAGTTGTTCAGGTGCACTGAAATAATGAACATAATTTCGCACATTTCAAGCTGCATTAATTGATGTAGGAATGTCCTCATGTAACACGCGGTGTTACCTCGCGCAACATAATGTATTACATGTATGTTTCACCTTAGGCCACTGAGATTATCAATCGGTTAATGGTTGAATCTTTGACTGTTCTTTATAAATTTCTGAATGGCTTCAAACATATCGGTATTAGCTTTAGATGGCAAGGATTCATTCTCCCAGAGCAAGTGGGGGAGTGTATAATTTGGAGATAGGTTGACGTGCATTTGGCCGTTATATTATTGTATAAAGGACATGTAAAGAAGAAATCATGAGCGTCCTCGCTTGGATCCCCGCAGCTGCAGCCTGCAGTATTTGATAGATTTCTCCGTATAGGACAGCGTTCAGTTGACCGCAACGGTGCCTCAAGTGGGCGTGTATGATATTGAGTTCTCTTAAACCCACTAGAGTAAATTTTGCTGGGCGACGTATATTAGTAATTGAATGGTAAAAAGCACTGACTGATGGTGTGTTTCTATATCATTATCAAGGTTATTCCATGCATGGATTGTCGACGGAATAAATGATTTTTTTTTTAGAATATTTAACCGAGTTCTAGGAGTCACATAATTTGCATCGTTTCTCAGATTATACGGAGATGTTTGTCCAACTAGTGGAGTAACTAAGTTGGATATATAGTCCGGGCTTTCTCCATTATGTATTAAATACATTCATTTCAACTTTGCATTTTGACGTCTGATTGCTAGAGTTTCCCAACCAGTATACTGTGAAGACATGCAGGACGAAGTATCATTGAAATCACTATATTAAGTAGCAATACTGGACTAACATGAGCAATGTTGGCTTCTATTAATATTGTGAAGTGCCAAAATAGTGTAGATTAGTTCAGGGCGATAAATTACGAGCCGAAATAGATGTTTGAAGTAGAAGTTACATTATGGGGCAAATAATCCTTTATTATGTATTAATTTGTCATTGATGCTACAGAGTTTTGGCCCTTGAATCTAATTAGGAGGAAGTCAATCTGATGTCCAAATCATTTAAGAATTCCGGTTACAATGAAGTTAATTTACTATTTTGAATCAAAATCGCCACCTAATGTTTATAATTACTAAGGCATCTGAATGACATTTTGCAATTTACTAATCAGATTTCTATATGAACTCGGAGCCCCAAACCAATCTCAAGGGAAGTAACTGCAGGCATTTACATGTATAGAAATGTTATCGCAGAGTATTGCCCCTTGCACATAAAGTGATATTGGAAAGGAAAGTGTTTCTAAGCATGGGAATAATAGTTTAATTGCCAGAATAGCGGATTTGTCGTTAGAGTTGGTTCTTATTGACGTTCTAACGGTTTTATCCCATTCTTATTGTATTTCGTAATTCTCGATAATGGCTTTCGAGTAGTATTGAAACAAAGTACCGAAGAAAAGGGAATAACTCGAGAACATGTTATATGTCAATAACCAGTTCATTTCTCATATTTCAAGTACAGTTAACAGTAAAAAGTAACAATAATTAAATAGTAACCATGCTTACTGTAGTTAAATGCATAAATGTACAAGGATTCGGTAGTCAGTAATAGTTCTGGTTGTTTCGACCAGAATAAATTGAATTGATCCAGTTTATTTTACAAGTTTGTCCAACCCACATGAAGTTGGCGCCCAAGTGATCTGTATACTGGTTTGGTTTAAACTTATTTATTGTACCATTTGTACATGGGATTGGGATCAATTCTTACAACTTTTTAACCCCTCTCCCTACAGAAATACATACCACAATGCGTGCATATAACATAACAGACATAATTACATATATATATATTAATACAATATAAACTATATATATATTTATGAAGTTGTTCCGGTGCACTGAAATAATAAACATAATTTCGCACATTTCAAGCTGCATTAATTGATGTAGGAATGTCCCCAAGTAACACGCGGTGTTACCTCGCGCAACATAATGTACTATGTTTCACCTGAGGCCACTTAGATTATTAATCGGTTAATGGTTGAATCTTTGAATGTTCTTTATAAATTTCTGAATGGCTTGAAACATAACGGTATTAGCTTTAGATGGCAAGGATTCATTCTCCCAGAGCAAGTGGGGGAGTGTATAATTTGGAGATAGGTTGACGTGCATTTCGCCCTTATATTATTGTATAAAGGACATGTAAAGAAGAAATGATGAGCGTCCTCGCTTGGATCCCCGCAGCTGTAACCTGCAGTTTTTGATAGATTTCTCCGTATAGGTCAGCGTTCAGTTGACCGCAACGGTGCCTCAAGTGGGCGTGTATGATATTGAGTTCTCTTAAACCGACTAGAGTAAATTTTGCTGGGCGACGTATATTAGTAATTGAATGGTAAAAAGCACTGACTGATGGTTTGTTTCTTACATCATTATCAAGGTTATTCCATGCATGGATTGTCGACGGAATAAATGATTTTTTTTAGAATATTTAACCGAGTTCTAGGAGTCACATAATTTGCATCTTTCTCAGATTATACGGAGTTGTTTGTCCAACTAGTGGAGTAACTAAGTTGGATATATATTCTGGGCTTTCTCCATTATGTATTAAATACATTCATTTCAACTTTGCATTTTGACGTCTGATTGCTAGAGTTTCCCAACCAGTATACTGTGAAGACATGCAGGACGAAGTATCATTGAAATCACTATATTAAGTAGCAATACTGGACTAACATGAGCAATGTTGGCTTCTATTAATATTGTGAAGTGCCAAAATAGTGTAGATTAGCTCAGGGCGATAAATTACGAGCCGAAATTGATGTTTGAAGTAGAAGTTACATTATGGGGCAAATAATCCTTTATTATGTATAAATTTGTTATTGATGCTACAGAGTTTTGGCCCTTGAATCTAATTAGGAGGAAGTCAATCTGATGTCCAAATCATTTAAGAATTCCGGTTACAATGAAGTTAATTTACTATTTTGAATCAAAATCGCCACCTAATGTTTTACTAAAGCATCTGAATGACATTTTGCAATTTACTAATCAGATTTCTATATGAACTCGGAGCCCCAAACCAGTCTCAAGGGAAGTAACTGCAGGCATTTACATGTATAGAAATGTTATCGCAGAGTATTGCCCCTTGCACATAAAGTGATATTGGAAAGGAAAGTGTTTCTAAGTATGGGAATAATAGTTTAATTGCCAGAATAGCGGATTTGTCGTTAGAGTTGGTTCTTATTGACGTTCTAACGGTTTTATCCCATTCTTATTGTATTTTGTAATTCTCGATAATGGCTTTCGAGTAGTATTGAAACAAAGTACCGAAGAAAAGGGAATAACTCGAGAACATGTTATATGTCAATAACCAGTTCATTTCTCATATTTCAAGTACAGTTAACAGTAAAAAGTAACAATAATTAAATAGTAACCATGCTTGCTGTAGTTAAATGCATAAATGTACAAGGATTCGGTAGTCAGTAATAGTTCTGGTTGTTTCGACCAGAATAAATTGAATTGATCCAGTTTATTTTACAAGTTTGTCCAACCCACATGAAGTTGGCGCCCAAGTGATCTGTATACTGGTTTGGTTTAAACTTATTTATTGTACCATTTGTACATGGGATTGGGACCAATTCTTACAACTTTTTAACCCCTCTCCCTACAGAAATACACACTACAATGCGTGCATATAACATAACAGACATAATTACATATATATATATTAATACAATATAAACTATATATATATTTATGAAGTTGTTTAGGTGCACTGAAATAATAAACATAATTTCGCACATTTCAAGCTCCATTAATTGATGTAGGAATGTCCCCAAGTAACACGCGGTGTTACCTCGCGCAACATAATGTATTATGTTTCACCTGAGGCCACTTAGATTATTAATCGGTTAATGGTTGAATCATTGAATGTTCTTTATAAATTTCTGAATGGCTTCAAACATAACGGTATTAGCTTTAGATGGCAAGAATTCATTCTCCCAGAGCAAGTGGGGAGTGTATAATTTGGAGATAGGTTGACGTGCATTTCGCCCTTATATTATTGTATAAAGGACATGTAAAGAAGAAATGATGAGCGTCCTCGCTTGTGTCCCCGCAGCTGTAGCCTGCAGTTTTTGATAGATTTCTCCGTATTAGATCAGCGTTCAGTTGACTGCGACGGTGCCTCAACTGGGTGTGTATGATATTGAGTTTTCTTGAACCCACTAGAGTAAATTTTGCTGAGCGACGTATATTAGTAATTGAATGGTAAAAAGCACTGACTGATGGATTGTTTCTTATATCATTATCAAGGTTATTCCATGCATGGATTGTCGTTGGAATAAATGATTTTTTTAGAATATTTAACCGAGTTCTAGGAGTCACACAATTTGCATCGTTTCTCAGATTATACGGAGTTGTGTGTCCAACTAGTGGAGTAACTAAGTTGGATATATAGTCCGGGCTTTCTCCATTATGTATTAAATACATTCATTTCAACTTTGCATTTTGACGCCTGATTGCTAGAGTTTCCCCAACCAGTATACCGTGAAGACATGCTGGACGAAGTATCATTGAAATCACTATATTAAGTAGCAATACTGGACTAACATGAGCAATGTTGTCTTCTATTGATATTGTGAAGTGCCAAAATAGTGTAGATAAGTTCAGGGCGATAAATTACGAGCCGAAATTGATGTTTGAAGCAAAAGTTACATTCAGGGGCAAATAATCCTGTATGATGTATAAATTTGTTAATGATGCTACAGAGTTTTGGCCCTTGAATCTAATTAGGGGGAAGCCAATCTGATGTCCAAATCATTTAAGAATTCCGGTTACAATCAAATTAATTTACTATTTTGAATCAGAATCGCCACGTAATGTTTTACTAAGGCATCTGAATGACATTTTGCAATTTACTATTCAGATTCCTATATGAACTCGGAGCCCAAACCAATCTCAAGGGAAGTAACTACAGGCATTTATATGCATAGAAATGGTATCGCAGAGTATTGCCCCTTGCACATAAAGTGATATTGGAAAGGAAAGTGTTTCTAAGCATGGTAATAATAGTTTAATTGGCAGAATAGCGGATTTGTCGTTAGAGTTGGTTCTTATTGACGTTCCAACGGTTTTATCCCATTCTTATTGTATTTCGTAATTCTCGATAATGGCTTTCGAGTAGTATTGGAACAAAGTACCGAAGAAAAGGGAATAACTGGAGAACATGTTATATGTCAATAAACAGTTCATTTCTGATATTTGAAGTACAGTTAACAGTAAAGAGTAACAATAATTAAACAGTAACGATGCTTACTGTAGTTAAATGCATAAATGTACAAGGAGTCGGTAGTCCGTAATAGTTCTGGTTGTTACGGCCAGAATAAATTGTATTGATCCAGTTTATTTTGCAAGTTTGTCCAACCAACATGAAGTTGGCGCCCCAAGTGATCTGTATACTGGTTTAGTTTAAACTTATTTATTGTACCATTTGTACATGGGATTGGGATCAATTCTTACAACTTTTCACCCCTCTCCCTACAGAAACACATACTACAATACGTTCATATAACATAACAGACATAATTAAATATATATATATTAATACAATATGAACTATATATATTTATGAAGTTGTTCAGGTGCACTGAAATAATAAACATAATTTCGCACATTTCAAGCTGCATTAATTGATGTAGAAATGTCCCCACGTAACACGCGGTGTTACCTCGCGCAACATAATGCATTATGTTTCACCGGAGGCCACTGAGATTATTAATCGGTTAATGGTTGAATCTTTGACTGTTCTTCATAAATTTTTGAATGGCTTCAACCATATCGGTATTAGCAAGGACATGTAAAGAAGAAATGATTAGCGTCTTCGCTTGGATCCCCGCAGCTGCAGCCTGCAGTATTTGATCGATTTCTCCGTATTAGGTCAGCGTTCAGTTGACTGCAACGGTGCCTCAACTGGGTGTGTATGATATTGAGTTTTCTTGAACCCACTAGAGTAAATTTTGCTGGGCGACGTATATTAGTAATTGAATGGTAAAAAGCACTGACTGATGGTTGGTTTCTTATATCATTATCAAGGTTATTCCAGGCATGGATTGTCGTTGGAATAAATGATTTTTATGGAATATTTAACCGAGTTCTAGGAGTCACACAATTTGTATCGTTTCTCAGATTATACGGAGTTGTTTGTCCAACTATAGTGGAGTAACTAAGTTGGATATATAGTCCGGGCTTCCTCCATTATGTATTAAATACATTCATTTCAACTTTGCATTTTGACGCCTGATTGCTAGAGTTTCCCAACCAGTATACTGTGAAGACATGCTGGACGAAGTATCATTGAAATCACTATATTAAGTAGCAATACTGGACTAGCATGAGCAAGGTTGGCTTCTATTAACCCTACATGGCCTGGGTGGGGGGGGGGGGCGGAAAGTGGCCCCCTAGTGAACTTTTCTCTGCTGCTTCAGGGCGATAAATTACGAGCTGAAATTGATGTTTGAAGTAAAAGTTACATTCAAGGGCAAACGGGGTTGTTACGGCCAGAATAAATTGTATTGATCCAGTTTATTTTGCAAGTTTGTCCAACCTACATGAAGTCGGCGCCCCATGTGATTCTTATACTGGTTTGGTTTAATGTAGCCCGGGAAACGTAACAGTCATATGCTGCTGACAGGAAAATCAGACTGACACAGTTCGTAGAATCAGAAAATGAACAAGTTTATTATGTACAAGGGGTATGGTGGAAAAGTCCCATAATATGCATGGGGAGACCAATACACCAGTCAATATTTTTGGAGGAAAAAACAGGCTTCTGAAATGATCAGTCCTTCTCTTGTGTTGTTACTCTCCACACGAACATCGACAGTCCCAGCATAATTTGAGTCGAACAGTATTGAAAAGATCACACAGCATGGATGTCCATAATCGACGAGCACCGCCACAGATTATCAAAGATCGCAACAGCATCACCCAGTTCGACTTCAGATTTCAGACGAATTACCATCAGTCCATTCACGAACTTGCATCAGATAATTAGGCCACACAGTCTATGCAGGGTGGTATTCCTAACTGTCTCTAGACTCTCCCTCCCGGGGTGCGGCGCCCTTCGTTAATTTACCCTGTTGGTCGAGAGCAAAACAGAATTCTATTAGTTACACAAACACGCTGTGTCTACAAAACAGCGTGGTTTCACAATAGTGGGTACTATAATTGCTTCAACAACAATGTAATTCTAAGATATCAAATAACAACAATATTTCAGGCCTCTTTTCATGAACAAAAATAAATGAAATACTATCGAACATGTCACCAACGAGCGTGTTTACATACAAGGGGAGAGAACTTTTGACTATCACTGAGAGCGTACATGTACTGATGGGTTACAACACGTAAGCCTGGTCATAGCGGGGTACCGACATTATCCCCCAGCGACATTTTCCCCCGCGACATTTTCCCCACCGACATTTTCCCCCCAGCGACATTTTCCCCACCCTAATATTACGTGGTGTAATAATTACGATCTGCCAACAATTGCAGTCGCGGTCATTTTCTCACTTTGAATTTTTTTTTTACGTTTGTACGTAGAGTTCTAGGAATTCAAGGGAGATTACTTTTTAGTTAAACATCGGCAGATGTATGCAAACGTAGGCATAATAAATAAGAATAGATTATCAATATCAAACACATCTTTAACGAAATGAACAAGATTGAATTTTCAGGTGTATATAGTAATAATAGTAATAATATGTATATTAGCAGTAAGATGAAGGCAATTGGGCGATACAAAACTGAACATTGAAATAAAACATATTTCATTCATAACGATTTAGTCAAAACTGAACTTTCAAAAAATACGTTATCACAGAAAAAAATTATGAGGAAAATTGACGATATCGCGGTCGGTAGGGCTACATAACACCGTGCCAAGAAGTAAATAACAGCCAGAAAACAGAACATAAGAGCGTGATATTGATAACCTACTCTTATTTATTTTGCCTGAAAAGAAGGCACGTTTGCATACATCTGCCGATGTTTAACTAAAAAGTAATCTCCCTTGAATTCCTAGAACTCTCCTTCGTGCAAACGTAAAAAAATATTCAAGGTGAGAAAATGACCGCGACTGCGATTGTTGGCAGATCGTAATTAATACAGCACGTAATATTAGGGTGGGGAAAATGTCGCCTGGGGAAAATGTCGTCGGGGAAAATGTCGGTGGGGAAAATGTCGCGGGGGAAAATGTCGCTGGGGGATAATGTCATGGACTCGGCCATAGCGGTACGATGTGACAAGTTACTCTTACGATAGTTCCATGAATTAGAACCAAACGAGCTCATTAGAAAAATAAACTCCATCTGACTTATCAACAGATCGTTATACATTATTTATGATGTTGTAACGCCTTTTTAAGAATTACCAATGCATTTGCGTACACTTCGACATCCATAAGATGGCTTGCGAATCGTGTGTCTCCATTATCGCGGAGCCATATCCGGTATATTACCGGATTCTGTTCGGCCTTCATCCGGCAGAGAACAGACTCGTTAAATCTGATAAATTACAGGCTTTCATACCACTTCTGAAACAGATATTGCCTGGGCTTACAAAATATATAGGTATGAATAACTTTCGTATCATACAAGAGGTGTGGTGGATCTGTAATTTTGAACAAGTAGAACATCACATGACTCGAAAATGGCGAGTTACGTTGGGGTTACGTCGGTAGATTTTTGCTGATTGGCTGACGAAGTCACGTGGTATTGATTCCCTCTTGCACTTGCCGAAAGTAAGCTGAAAATGGATTCACACGATCCCAGGGTCAGTCTTACCGCGTATAGATGACCGAGATGGTTACAGGTTGTTACCAATGATAAGATAAGACAAGAGCTTTATTTAGAGTCGGTTTTAAGAACAATAAAACATTTGCGCACGAAGGAGCTATTATCACCGACAATGATGTCTGACAAACGAAAAATGGCGCTTCACTAACTTCACGGCAATGTGCCGAATTTAACAATTAATTTGTCCAAGGTTACGCAGTGTCATATATAAAACAAGTTATCTCTTAAAACCTTATGATATGGACAACACTATGAAAATAGTTCGGGTGTCTACTAACCTGTTGGTCGAGAGCAAAACAGAATTCTATTAGTTGCACAAACACGCTGTGTCTACAAAACAGCGTGGTTTCAGCCTATGGGGTACTATAATTGCGCAATACATCTACCCCCGCTCAGAGAATTCCTACATTGCGCTTTAATTGGAAGCGCACAAAAGCTTTGTAGAGCTGGTAATCTTTGTATTTATGCTAATAACATTGCAATAGAAACTGTAACTGAAATAAAATTATTAGGCATTATCGTTGATCAGACGTTATCATGGAAACAACATGTTATTTACCTATGTACGAAGATTGCACGGAAAATAGGTATTTTAAAACATCTTCGCTATTGTATGTCACGAAGTACTGCACTCAAGGTTTACAATGTTATTGTTATTTCGAATATTGTTGTATTGTTTGGGGAAATACCAATAATAAAGAGTATCTCAACAAACTTTGTAGACTACAGAAAAGAGCTGCTAGAGTAATGTTAAGCATAAAGGATATTTTAACTCCGTCTTTTCAACTTTTTAGAACTCTAAATTGGATGCCAATATCCGATCGAATTGTTTTTAAGAGAGCTGTTTTATCTTTCAAAATTTTAAATGGCTTGGCTCCAGAGTATTTGAATAATTTTATTAGAGTAACGGATGTCCATCAACGTTGTACAAGATCGGCAGAAAACAACGACCTTTATGTACGAAAGGCAAGAATTGAGACTTTTAAACGAAGTTTTGTATATTCTGCTTCCGTTTTATGGAACACTCTTCCAGAATCTGTGAAATGTGCCAATAGTCTTAACTCTTTTAAAAGCAGATTATTTGGAGAACTTTTTTAATTCAAATCGCTAGCTTTAGTTAATAATTTTTCATCTTTTATTGTTATTATTATTTTTTTTAATGTATTATTATTATATTTTTTATTATTATTGATTTATTTATTTGTATTTATTTTTTTCAACTTCCAGAATCTGTGAAATGTGGCAATAGTCTTGACTCTTTTAAAAGCAGATTTTTTTTTAATTCAAATCGCTAGCTTTAGCTAATACTTTTCTTCTTCCATTATTATTATTATTTTACTATTTTTTTTATTATATTTTTTTATATTTTATATTTTTTATTTTATTATCATTTTATTGTTATTATTATTTTTTTAATTCAAATCGCTAGCTTTAGATAATAATTTTCTTCTATTATTATTTTTTTTTTTATTATATTTTATATTTTTTTATTTTATTATTATCATTTTTTTATTTTTTTTATTTTTATTTTTTTTCTTCTTTTTTTTCTTTTACTTTTTATATATATATTTTTAATTTATTTTTTCTTTCTAATATTTAACTATTTATTATCATTTTTTTACTGTTATTATTCTTTTTTTTTTATTTTATGCAACCAAGTTGGTTCATTACTATATTCTTTATTATTATGTTGTGGTACATACAAATATATAGAGGATATTACCTGTTCCTTGACGAATACCATAAATATTTCATCGAGTGGGGTGAGAAAATGCCAATTTTCTCACTCCACGAGATGAAATATTTATGGTATTCGTCAGGAAACAGGTGATTTTCCTTTTATTATATACTTGTGTTGTACTACTTTGTCCTGATTTTTTTAAAAACATTAAAATAATTCAGATTTTGTTGGCTTTACGACTGAAGATGTACTGAAACACTGGTTATTTTCACTGTGACGTCACTCGCGGAATACTTTGCTGTCAACAAATCGGACGTGCTGCAAGCGAATTTCTTTCAGTCTGGTATCCTGCACTTTAGTATCGATGACATCCAGCAGATCTCAAGAATTTTATTACCTCCGTCGATCAGACGGAGGTCTAGGAGCGCAACGTGAAATCTCCCGCCAAATAATTGTCATATGGGGAACTCTCGTGTGATTTCCAATAGGGATTGCCATGGTTCCCGACGAAATTTTGAAAAGTTTCTGGACACAAATGAATGCTTACGTCACAAAAGGTGTGTATCCTTTGCAGCGCTTCCACCGGGTCTCTTTATTCGAGGGTACTAAATTCGCGCGTGTACTTATAGCTTCGCGCTGGTACAGATGGCCGGTATGCGACGAAGACAAACCTGCGCTTTCATAACAAGTAAATTTTCACGAAAGAAAAACTCGCATTCCAGATAGTATAATTGGAAACTTCCTCGAGAATCTCTGAATCGGCAAAAAGATAAAGGACGAGTGTCATTCACCAGGATGCGAGTCGGAAGTGAGAAGTCAAATTCAAAGTCAGAGGTCAAAAACGTAAAACTCCGAAGAACTCTCTCGGCTTTTTCTTTTCTTTTTTTTTTAGTTGGGGAGTGAGGGTTGGGGAGATAGCGACTGAAAAAATATATCTTCCCATGCTTCAATCGTTATCTGTGAATCCGATCAACAACCTAGCCGGATAATCTGTCAAAAAATATCCGTCGTCTGGGTAAGGTTGAAGGGTCATCGGAAGCTCGAACTGTGATACAGGCAAAAACTGTTGTTGTTGTAGTCTGGAAAAATAACTCTGCCTCACGAGGCGCTCTCTCAGCTTTTTCTTTTCCTTTTGTTTGAAGATGGGGGGGGGGAGGGGGGAGATAGCGACTGGAAATATATATCTTCCCATGATACTTCAATCGTGCGCTCATGAATTCCACGGAAAAGCGGACATTGCTAAACAACCCTTTTTCGCATAAAATTCACTCCACATTCTGTCGTAGACCCTATATTAGCATGCTGTTTGTTCTATTCGCTTCCTATGATCCCCGGGAACAAGCCAATAATAGAGAAGATGTGTTTTAATAGCGAAATATTTTTCCCGCAATTTTTAACATGAAGAACTCGGGAAATTCTAAATTGTCAAAGAAGAAAAATTGCACTTTACTGAAAACTATACTATTTTGAAACATCTGCAGAAAAGATA
>JAVTVY010009005.1:0-45210 GCA_036873755.1 Hanleya hanleyi
TCAAATCATAAGAGCAGATAATTTGGACTGCAGACTTCACAACAGTACTGTTGGTAGTAAGTTTTAACTGGAAATGGAAATAATAATTACATTTTTATTATGCCGGAAAACCCAAGAATGTCAGCTTGAATTGGTGGAAATTTGTTTTAACTGTACATATAACTGGTGGAAACTTTCGGCAACTTTCAGTCAATTTGGTGGAATTTTCAATGAAAGCAAGAAAAAAAACTGGAAATTTTCTCTTATGGACGGAAACAAACTTGGAAATTTTGGTTCATGGAGGGGAGAAAATCTGGAAATTTTGATTCATTAAACAGAAAATCCATGGAAATTTTCACAAAATGAAGCGAAAAAACTGGCGGAAATCCGAAACCATCCACAGGGGGGGTATGGATTAAATCTGGAATAGCCCAATAGCTCTTTATATGGATAGGTACTCTTGCCAAAATTATTTACTGTGCTCCGTTGTACATAAAAACAGACAATGACAAAAACAATAAAATCGAATACATAACATACCAGACAAACATAAAGTTTACAAAATACCAGACGGAAAACACGACACCAGCGAAACATACAATAAAACAACATCATCCCTCCGAACAACATGGACGGGGGCAGCATCAAATGGGGGGGGGGGGAGGCCTCACATTGTTCAGTATAATAGTCATATATAATAGACATATTTGTAAAATTTGCCTAGGTATGTACACTGTTTACTAACTGAAATATTTACTCATACAGGTAAATGTTAATCTTCAATAATATAGATCAGAAATCAAGACTGATTGTTACTTGTATATATACTTGCTTATTCATATCTTGGGTTTTCATATGTATGTTAAACGCTTAAAACTTTTGATTTGTTGCTAGATTTGCTCGGCCTGTAAAATGTGTATTGCAAATACAAAATTGTATTCTATTCTATACACCGGACCAGAAGGGAAACATTACTCACCGCAACAAAACATACTTCACAGTGTATAAGAATTATACGTGGATTATAGTATGGAAGGGAGAGGAGGGGAACCTGTATACCTTTAATGGCCCCAAGAAGTAAAGCACATTGTTTGACAGGGGTTATGTATGGGACCTGTTGCTCGAAAGAAAATCACACATCGTAACTAAATTAGCATAGGGTGCGGACAGTAATACGCCGGGGTTCAGTCTGGCTATAAAAAACAAGCACACCGTGATTCACGAAACAACCCGGCGATATTATGTAGATTTAACCCTCTCCCCAGTACGCGGGCCTATTATTAACACTTTGAATTTCTGCTGCACGGAGTAAATTGCACTACTCGCCCGGGGACTTCTGGCATGCATTCCTGGTGAGTGTTGATATGCAAATATGTCTGCCTGTTTCCCCTGATATCAAAGCCTATACAGGAAGTTATCTATTCAAAAAAAGGGTGGTATATGATTGGTCAAAATCGGTGGGGGTTGTGAGTTTACTAACGATTGAGTAACTGCGTCGACACAATAACCCATTTACCGGCAAATATAATAACGTTCTAAAGAGGGTTTCTGTCATGCAAGGCCCGATTTTCAACGCACATAGCCCGATAACATACAACATATGATTGCATTGGCAAACTATATACCGACTTCTAAAGAAAAGATCCTATGTGACCTGTGTATAAACTTTCCGTTCGGATTGGGGGCATTGGAAATTGACACACACAATCATTATCGACAAGATCGGCTCCAACCAATAATTTACAGTTGTACTAGTCATGCACTCTCACTTCAAACAGGTATTTATACTAGCGTTTACGAATTTTGTGCACAATCTTCATTGCCAAAATGCATTTTGTTTCACATATACAAACACTATAGAAAAACTTGGCCTAATATTGGCAACATTTTCACACAGTTCGCGGTACTGTCACCAAAAACTCTTGTCGAATCTGAATAGATCTCACCGATCAGTCACAATGTCTGATAGGTCTATACAGTAGGCATAGTGTACTGAAAGAAACACGAACCATATGTTTTCTCAATTTACAACTCATATATACATGTATGTTTTTTCGTTTTCAAGTTCTTTCTTTTTTCGAATTTATAAAGTTCAGTGTTCACCTCTGAGTTTGCACAGTATGCTACAAGAGACGGTCAGAATTATGATGTTTATAGCATATATATGTACGTTCAAACACTCACTCAATTCCTTTTGTCACATAGGTCGACCAGCTAGTATCCGTTGGGGACTTTTTAACATCGAGACGGAGCATAGCGCCCTTCAGTCGGATTCTTGTTTTCCACTTGTTTTCCTTCCTCAGCTTGTACGCCTCTTGCTCGAGCGTAGACCTCACCACTTTTAGTTTTGTCGGCAGATCTGTTTTTATGGATATTTTCTTCCCTGGTGGTAGTTTGTAGGCCGAGTCCAACACTAGGTCGCGGTCCTCCATTTTCAGAAATACAGCTATAATCCCTGGGGGTCGAGCGTCGTGGGCGCTGTACAATCCAAGTCGATGCACGGAGAAGAACTGCATTTGTTCCACCAAAGCCGCGTCTAAATTCATGTCTTGCTTTAGGAAATCACGAAAGACGCGTTCGGAGTTTTCTTTGGTGCTTGTACAGGGAATACCGAATACTAATAAATTTCTTTTTCGGCTGTTGATCCCCAAAAGCAAAAGCTCGGTTTCGAGTTCGGCAATTTTTTTCATCAGAGCGGCTACTAGCTGAGGCATTTTTTCTTTTTCCATTTCTACAATGTCGTCTGCCTGTGACTGAATGCTCTCCTCAAGGGTGTTCACTCTCGTCGTCAGATTCGTCACATCTCGCTTCATTCCGTTCATTTCCAACATTATGTCGGCCTTTGTCTCGTCAATTTTTTGAATAATTTTGTCCGACAGCCTTTTTGCAAGATTAGCAAGAAGATCTTCAATGTTTTGGGCGACCGCCATTTCGGAATATAAAGTTTTCTCACCTGTCGCCGCCGATTGACCAAATTCAAGGTGTAGATCCGGTTGCCCTTGCACGTGCGGATTTCCCGTGCCGTTGTCACGCAAACTACTACTACGAAGTGTACGAGAACTAGTCAGAGGGGCACTTTTAGCACTCTTTCTCCCTTTAGGCATTTGAAGACGTAATATCTAAAGCTTTCACTGTTGAAACATGACACATTTGATAAGAAATAACTTATTTTCGGCCTCCTGACCCCTTACTTTCACGGAGAGATATCACTATACGGCTGCAATCTTGAATCCAACCTTCGAACAGCCTTGTCTCTCATTATGCCAGAGCCGTAGCTTAAATTGTATGGAAATTGTCTTGAATCATCAGCCGCATTTATCTTCAATCCGATCACCATCCCACCATTAATACACAGCGCATAAGTACATGCTGACTATTGCAAAGACATATTTAAAACTATCACCCCAAAGACATCGAGACAGATTAGAAAAGACATGTAACTGTTGGTCGACTGCCATTTTGTCCTGGTATACCAGGTCCGAGAGGAGAATCGCCGCGCACACACTTCCCCTGGCTAACATTTTCCCTTCGGACATTTCCCGTCATGGACTGTTTACTTTCCCTGTATTTGATTTTACTAGTATGAGCGTAGTTTTCTTGTTTTGTTTTTTTTTACTTATTAAAATATGTATTTTCAACAAAACTTTATTTTTATTTCATTACAAAAAAGTTCACATTTTACACATAAATGTGGAAGAAAGTCTGTATGCCGAAGCTAATGTCTGTTTTGCCGCCTGATTATTTATCTTTGTATGTAATTTCTGAGAGGGCACGTAAGTTGATTAGAACTTGTCCCCAATCCTATTGCTATTATTGAGGTAATCAAATATGTTTAGACTATGAAAGTCTAATGCTAAATTCCGAAATATACTATCAAAATGCAGTGGCCATTTTCCCCAGTCGCCATATGATAAGGTATTGTACAGTGTCAAGGTTTTACTTATTTTGAAAAGATTTTTTCTAAATTAATTAAATGAATTTTGTTTTGTTGCCGGCTGGTACTTTTCCCCGAATAATATGGAAATTAACTGTTTAGGTTTTACTGTATTCTGTTAAACATGATCAACACAATCTGGATGTATCTGTATTAAATCATGGTTAAACTAGCATTTAATTGCCGCCCTATTTCTACTGCTGTCAATGATATATCTTCCCATCTGTGTTGAACCATGGAGCCAGTAGGCTCCATGGTTGAACCAAAGTAAAGGACTAGGTTATTATGTAATCTTCATTCAGTCTTCGAATGTGTATACTTGATGTTTGTTTATTGGGGATTAGTCATGTTTATGGAGGATTAGTTCAGTTGGCAATTATTAGATTTTGTCATTCTTATCTCAGCTGAGAATATGCTGGAACAAAATAATCTCGAAATAAATATCTCCCGCCCAGGGCCAAAAGGAGGTACATGGGGATGGGTTCATGTTCTCAAATGTTGGTGTTATAGAAATACGCCGGGGTTGAATTCAGGTGTTCTATGTGTGATAATTTTGTCCCCCCCCCCTTAACCAAACCTCAAAAAAATTTGCACTGTGTAGCTCTGATATACAATTTGTGTAGAAAAAGTACTTCTGATACACAATTTTTGCAGATGTGCAACTCTGTACACAACTGTTTTTTCAGAGTATGGAATATGTATGTGTAACCAACACGTCTTCATAAGGCGGATACTTCACCGTAATTTCGCCACGCGGTATTCGAATATCACGTGATCAGGTTAAAAACAACAGTATTTCCCCTTTTTTTCTCTCATCCTACATTTCTTAGTAATAGGGCTAGGAAACTGAAATTCCAAAATAGATGTTACCATGGACGAGTAATAACAGAGATTCAGATGAACTGAAAACATGAATGGACCAGTGTGGATGCTAAGAATGTCCGGTGGCTAAGATTGGCTAAGATCTTCTAACCCAGCTAGGAAAATTTTCTCCACATTGGGGACAAGTGTCCGCCCTTAGTTGCAATAGAAAAGTATAAGAAAAGAGACACCAATCACCAGACATTCTTATATCCATCACACCGGTATGCCTACCTAGTAAATCCGCCACGCTGGAATTCATGATATTAAATAGTTTATTTGGGTAAAAGTTGTGCACAGCAGGGCTAAAACGCAATCAAACCTACATATAAAACATACACAACTACAAACATCAAACAACAGATAAAACACGCATAAATATAAAAGGGTGTACAATTACCCGACAAAATGATATATGAACGTTCAATTTTCTTCTCCATATCTTGTTTCGCATGATTGAACAGACCGCTTCCAGAGAAATACATTCGGTCTTTACTCTACAGTCCCAAAGGTAAATATATCCGAATAACTTAATCCTGCGGTCTCTTGCAGGTCAGGTCAGCTCGGCCTAAACTCGCTCACAAACATAATCCGCATTACCTGATTACCACCCCTATAGCCTACCTAGGTTATTTGTCGATAAAATTATGACTCAATCACGGTTAGTAAATTTACAAGTACATGTACAACATGTGAACTCTTGAACATGTGTGCGGTTGCAGACCGGGCAAGCCACCTATCATAACCCACAGGCGAAGTAAATGTGGCATAGGCCTATGCTGTGTTTTGGTTGAATCATTATGTTTCAAAATGTCTACACAGTTGAAAATGTTTATGTGAAAGACCAATTATAGTAATAAAGATGTGTCATTAACCTGTCCATATGTCGTTTACGTCGGTAGTTATTACACACAATACAGTTGTGCAAACGACGCTCACAAACATTCTGATCTCCTGGAGTGTCAGTAGAACATGACAAAGTATATTTTCACCCCCTTTATGAATTCCCTTTGTTTTTTTTCTACAAGACCAGACAAGCCCACACCTGGTCTTGTTTATATTACTTGGTGACGCCCATATTATTTGAAGTGGATACTGTATCCGATTGCTATTTTTGCAGTTAGAAAAAAAATGTGGGTGAATAATTTAAAACTAGATGTCAATCTGCACAGCTGGAAAAATTATATTCTTAATTACAAGCGTCTAGTCCGTCATTCATAATCCAGCCGTCGTCCATTAGAGAATATCCGCGTCCATGTCACTGGCAAATCGTTATAATAACAATCTATAGCTATTAACTGACTATTGGCATCGGTTATTAATATACCTAAGACAACAGAAACATGTTTAAATCTGTGCCTTTATTTATTGTATGGCTTTCATGGAGAAAAACATCTCCGGTGACAATCTGAGATTTAAGAATATCTATATTATTTGCGATTTATTCTATGATATACACATAAATCTATAGATAATCATGTACATTAGTACATGGAATCGGTATCATTAACATACCTGACAGATGAATTTAAAATAGAGCCCAGAATTATTTTTTTTCTATCAATGTGACCAAGAATTTCAGTCAAGTCTCCCCAATATTCAGAGAGAATGGGGGGGGGGAGACAAGGACCACTTTGACCCCCCGGTGTACGGACATTTCCCCCAGTGGGCATTTCCACCAGTGGACATTTCCCCCACCCAATGTTTTTAGGTTATTTTGAACATTTTTATATATTTTTTATTTTCTATATTTAAGGATTTTCACATAATGTTTTACGATAATGAGTCACATAGTGATAAGATATTATACATATACACAGTATATATCAGTATTATACAGTCTTATAGCACATTTTAAAACAATATAAAAGATGTAGTATATAGCATAACATTATCTGTTCGGAGGTCAGTGTCATGAAACCATTTGACATGTTTGATGAGAATAAAATTGAACTAAGAGTCAGGGGGCCAGGAGCTGAACCTGGAAAGTGGTTCCAAAGTTTTTTTCTCAGTGTTTTCATTTAATATAGGTATTGTACTCTATGAAACTGCATGATGGCATTCTCCCATCATTGAGCATTTTCATATAACTGGTTTTATATAATTGCGGCTATCGGGACACAAAACATAATTGTTTCATTTTTATACGCCCGCCAAAAGGCAGACGTATTATGTGATGGCGGTTTCCGTCCGTCCGTCCGTCTGTCCGTCCCTCGTGTCCGGTCTATATCTGGGACAGTTTTCTATCTAAAGTTCCAATGTTTGATGAGTGGATACCCTACGGGGAGACGATGTGTCGCATACCAAAATGAAGGTCGAGGTCAGAGGTCAAAGGTCACTGGCCTGAAAAACAGGAAATCACTGAAGTGTTCGTGTCCGATCTATATCTGTGAATGTTTTCTATCCACAGTTACAATTTTTTGTGAGTGGATATGCTAGGTGGAGACGATGTGTCACATACCAAAATTAAGGTCGAGGTCGGAGGTCAAAGGTCACTGTTCCTTAAAATCAGGAAATCGTTGATCATTGACAGTTTTCTATCTACAGTTCTAATTTTTGGTGAGTGGATGCCCTAGGGGGAACGATGTGTTGCATACCGAATGTAGGTCGAGGTCAGAGGTCAAAGGTCAGTGTGACGAAAATCAGAAAATCATTAAAAAAAATTGTGAGTGAATTCAATACGGGGAAACGAAGTTTCGCATACCAAAAAATTAGGTCAAGGTCAAAGGTCACTGTGACCCCAAAAGCAGGAAATTATTAAAAATAACATTTTTTTTGTGTCAGTAGATACATTAGGGGGATACAATGTGTCAACTACCAAAATGTAGGTCAAGGTCAAAGGTCAAGGTCACTGTGACCCCAAAATTGTGAAATTGTTAAAAATCATGATTTTCTGAGTCAATTGAGAAATTACGGGAAGCCGTCTTGTCATGTACCAAAATTTAGATCCAGGTCAATAGTCAAGGTCACTGTGACACCAGAATCAAGGTCAAAGGTCAGTGTGACCGAAAAATCAGGAAATATTAAAAATTACAAATTTTTTGTGAGTGGATTCAATAGGGCGAAATGAAGTTTCGCATACCAAAAGGTTAAAGCTCACTCTCGCCCCAAAATCAGGAAATTATTAAAAATAACATTTTTTTTTGTGTCAGCAGATACATTAGGGGGACACGATGTGTCACATACCAAAATTTTGGTCAAGGTCAATGTGACCCCAAAATTGTGAAATTGTGAAAAATCATGATTTTTTGTGTCCATTGAGAATTTACGGGTAGACGGTTTGTCATGTACCAAAATTTAGGTCAATGTCAATAGTCAAGGTCACTGTGACCCCAGAATCAAGAAATCTTTAAAAATTACTTTTTTTTGTGTCAGTAGGTCAAGGTCACTGTGACCCCAAAATCAAGAAATCATTAAAAGTCACATTTTCATATGCCAATGTTAGTTTGGAATATTCAGATTTCTCTCCCCTACATGTGTATGACATTTGTCCTGTGGAGTTGTCTCCCATGTTTGGAACAGCTAAATTTAGTTAAACTGTTGTGAAATAAAAACCATACATCTACTAATTTAACGGGGAGAGGGGCCCTTTTTATTAACTCAAGAACAAAGGTTTACTTCATCACTTTCTTCTTCCTTCCTGAAATATTCTCTCGCCTGAAAGAAATCCATTTGCAGGAAAACTACTATTTACTTGTGTTTGACTTGTCGATTTCAGTGTGGGATATGTGTCTGCTCTCGGCTCTTGTTTCAAGGTCAACTAGTTACCAAGAGTTGAGCCCATTCTAGTTTATCATTCAAAATAAGATGTGATATATGTTACATTCTCAGAAACACAAAATTGTATGGACCTTTCTCTGGATTGCTAGCTACCAATTGGAATCAAGGCTATTAAACAACCTTGAAATTTGGACCAATGTAATTTCAGATATACGGGCGTATATTGAAGCCCATTGGGCTCTTGTTCCGGGGTTGAACTAATGTCACATTGAAAAAGAACAATGAGAAATGCATTTTGTCCTGAATTTGGTTGTTCTGTTTGTGACCCAGAGCATCATACAATTTGTGTTAAACATGATGTACATATTTTTTCCTTGGTTTGTTTGTGCGCATCTTCATCTTCACAAGCCCAAGCAAATCCCAAATCCTCGCAGATGGTTTACCGGGACATTTTTGGTGATTCGAATGAGTTCTTGAGTCAATACTTCTGTTATACAATCTCGTACATTTCATCCCCGATGCTTGTTTTGAATTAGCATGTCACCAAACCAAGTCTGCTGTTTTGCTTTGACTTAGGATGTGTATTTCATCCCTACATTTACATCAAAGCAGTTCGGCCCATGATGAAATCCAAACCAGTCACATCTCATACCTCACAGTGGATTGGCATAACCAGCTGGCTTAGCACGTTCATTGATTGGTTTGATTTAGGGGGAACCCCTTGACCTATTTATATCCAGAACTAGTATGGGCAACTAACCAAGCCAGTGTATCGATCCTAACAGTTCGGTTGATACACTGGCTCACGAGGATGCTCTGGAGAGCCTCCGGAAAGAAAAGCACAGACTGACTGTGTACACCACCCATGTTGATAACTAAATAAATATTGTTATTGTTGAGCTGTTCGATGAATTTGGAAAATTAGTGTACATCTATTTCTTGCAATTGTTTCCTTCTTCTTGTTTTGTACATATATGAACCTAAAACTGAACTGTGAGAAAGGGAGATTCTCATCATATTTCTCTTCTTGAATTAGAGATGCACTATATACATATGAAATAAAGCTTGTGTATGGTACATGTACACTGGTGTTTGTGTCACTTGTGTCAGCAATCAGCAACTGCCGAGGTAAATGTCGTAGCATAATCATTTCACCTCAGCAATATTTAACATGGTGTTAAATAGCAATTATTTTAACATCACTTTATTTTTGCCGATGTGAGTTTTCCGAATTGTGTGGGCTGGTTATTTTGACTGGGTATAAAATAAGTTGTAAAACCAACAAGCAGCCAGAGGATGCTAACTCCCCCGCCGAAATGGCAGCAATATTTTTTAGCATTGTTGGTCTTGGGGGATATACATGAGGGAGGCAACTACTACTTCATAGCCGTTGGATGCGGAAGGGTCTTTCTGCCTTCCCAAGTTTTAAAATCAACTCCGAACGGTTGACTGAACGTTTTTTTGCTTCTGTAATATAGTTTTCATGCAGTGAAGCATGGAAATTATGTAACCGAGAAGCGACCCCAAGTGACATCTCAAGGCATATTATCTGCAAACCAAATTTGACGAGAAGCTGGAAACCAAATTTTAAATTTGCCACCAGGTGTCGCCACCTGTAGGTGCAAGTGGGCGAAATGCAATCCCAAGGATCATCTCATGACATGGTGTATCAGCATACAAACTTTGGGAAGAATCTGAAAAGGGGTTATTGCCCGGAAACCAAATTTAGATCTGTATGCACAAGTGTGCGAAACACAATCCCAAGTGACATCTTATGGCATATGAATAACAAATTTGAGAAGAATCCAATGAGCAGTTGTCAAATTATTGCCAGAAACAAATTTCAGATTTTTCCACCAGGTGTCGCCATCAGTATGCAGAAGCAGGTGAAATACAATCCCAAGGGACATATCATGGCATGGTATCTACATACCAAATTGGAGAAAAATCTGATGAGTGAAATCAAATTCAGGCGGTGCTACCTGTAAGCACAAGCGGGCGAAACGCAATCCCAAGCGACATCATATGTCGTGATATATTCATACGAGATTTAAGAAGAATCTGACGAGCCGTTCTCAAGTTATTACCCGGAAACAAATCTGGTATTTCGCCACCAGGTGGTACCACCTGTAAGTAAAAGTGAGCGAAAGGCAATCTCACGCAACATCTCCTGCCATGATACATGCATGCTAAATTTGAGGCGATTCCGATGAGCGGTTCTCAATTTAATGGCTGAAAACATATTTTGAGTTTAACACCTGGTGGCGCCACCTATAGGCGCAAGTGGGCGAAATGCAATCCCATGCAACATCTCCTGGCATAGTACATGCATGCTAAATTTGAGAAGAATCCGATGAGCATGCAGTTCTCAAGTTATTGGCCAAAAACAAATTTCAGATTTTCTCATCAGGTGGCATCACTTTCTGAGCAGAAGTGGATAACGCAATTCCAAGCAACATCTCATGGCAAGGTACAATGTATATGCATGCCTAATTTGGGAAGAATTTGATGAGCAGTTCTCAAGTTATTGCCCGGAAACCAAATTTCGAGCAATATTTCAATTACAAGCGTCTAGTCCGTCATCCATAATTCAGCCGTCGTCCATTAGAGAATATCCGCGTCCATAATCCAAAGACCTATTCCATATTCCATATAACAGTATTAGCACCAAATTCAAAAAGACAATCATAGTATACAAAAACATAGGCTTGTTTCCTGCAAGAGAGAAGCGGCCAACAGTTTTCAATGATGCCGACAAGACATCATGATGTTCCAAAAATATCAAATCCGTATCGCTGATCAGTATTCTTAATCCATAATATTCGTTGTATGGTCGTCATCTAAAGAATGATGTATCTCAGTCACGCTTTGATTGTGACTGTTCATATGAGTACCATGAGGATCTTGAAGTACATGGGTTCATACGGCCCCTAGCCCCGGGTTAAGCGGAATTAGACACAAGTTACGAAACGCAGCGCCATAGATCTTGCACGCTACGCTCGTATTTTGCTATCAGCATGCGATATGTATCGCCAAATTTGAGAAACTTTGAGTGGAGGCGTTTGGTGGAAGTGCCCTGTTTTACAAGTTTCTGCAACACGTTGATTAAAATCGTCACATTTAACACAGGATCTAGCAAATGCTACTAAGCGAGATATGTATACGCCATATACAGGTCCCGCTGGAATATTACTCTCCAGAAAGGGATAGTTTACGATGTCGAAATTGTAATCATCTCTTTTGTCAAAGTCGACGAGAGAGAATGCCCGCTTCATTTTTATAGAGATATAGATCTAAATAAGATGTGCCTGTAGGGCTGTCTGTAGTTTCCCTCAAATCCAGTGAAGGTGGATATATATCCTTCACTGCGTCATTTATATAGCGATTATCCACAGCGAGAAGATCGTCTATATAGCGTTTGGTGAATGAGAAGGAACGGCTTTGAATGGATCGGTTTTTGAAAGCGCCTGCATATAGTCATATTCATAAGAGAACAGATACAGGTCAGCCAACAGGGATGCACAATTAGTACCCATTGGAATACCTATATGCTGCTGATATATTGTGTTGCCAAATTTCACATAGATATTTTTAATGAGAAATTCAAGCAACTCTATAAACAAAGAAACATCCATGAATGATATCTCTTGTATGTAGTAGAGCTAAAGAATGCTTTATGGCTTCCGACATTAATATATCTACGATCAGTTTTCTTGAACACTGATACTATTAATGAACTTAGACGGTCAATAAGGTCCTGATGAGGGATTGTAGTATAGAGAGTCGAGAAATCCCATGTGGATACATGACTGTACGGTATGTGACCTTTAGCATCAAGTTCTTCCGTTAGACATTTTGAGTTTTTCAATATCCACATACATTCAACGCCAGAGTTCTTAGAAATAGTGGCGCAATACCTTTCCCAAAATGCTTTTACCTCCTGAAGGGCCCTCGTCAATATGGTTGAAAGAAGCTTGGTGGTGCAGCTTCTAGAACCAGCTATGAATCTAGCTTTGTACGGTGATTTATGCATTTTGGCAGTCCAGTATAGTTTTGGTATGTCGTTATGATTGATTGGAAGACAAACACCTGTTTCCCCGAGAAACTTTTTGTGATTGTTAAATAAATCTTCCAGAGTAACTGCAGTTTGGGAGTAAGTAGACGTATTTGATGAAGATATGTCTACAATCAATTCTTTAACCAGCACCTGGTAATAGTAATATTTACATATGAATATTATATTATTCGGAGCTTTGTCTGCTGGGACTATGACGAATTTACTCTGGAGATTTGCTAGAACTTCTTGCGAATTGAGGTGTCTCAGTACTTGTTTTGCTTGGGGAAGAGTACTTCTGTCAATATGGCGGATTGTTTCAACGACCTTCCTCTTGGTGAGGTCCAGCCAATCAGCGAGTGGACCATCAGCGTTTCAAAGTTATTGCTTGCAGCACAAAAGAACCGAAAGAACCCTAGTGGCGCCACCTACAGGCAGATCTTTCTGAAATGCAATACCAATCAACATCTTGTCACAAGGAATGCATATGCCAAATATTGAAGAAACTAGATACAGTCAATCGAATACGATTGGAGGCATGCCTTCTGCATCTTTAGTAAAGGAAACATTCATTATATGTGAAGAAAGTAAAAACATCATTAACATGGCCCCATAAGATGCCTTGAGGGTAGGTACCCACATACCAAATTTAAGAGAATCCATTAAGGTCCAACAGTTACTGTCCGGAAATGCAATTTTACCTTGGCCCTCCGGTAGTGCCATGTGTAGGCAGATAGGCATAACAAATAATCCCGAGATCTTGAGGCAAGATCCCTTGACATTGGAAATAGAAACTGTTAACTTGGCCTACAGGTGGCGCCACCTATGAGCAGATCGACAAGAAAAACAATACCAAGTGGAACCTTCAGGTAAGGTACATGTATACCAAACTTGGAAAGAATTCATTCAAATATTAAAAAGTTATGGTCCGGAAACATAATTTTAAATTTGCCCCCAGGTGGCACCACCTATATCTGGATCGGCATGAAAGACAATGCCAAACGAGAAATTGAGGCGAGGTACCTACACGCCAAATTTGGAATGAATCGGTTCAGGTTTTCAAAAGTTATTGTCTGGAAACACTTAACTTAGCTTTCAGGTGGTCCCCCAATCAACATGAAAAACATTCTCAAGCCAGATCTTAGGCAAGGTACCACCACACCAAATTTGGAAAGAATCCTTAAGGTTTTCAAAAGTTATTGTCTGGAGATGCAATTCTAAGTTGGCCCGAGGTGGCACCACCCACAAACGGATTGGCACGAAAAACAATTCCAAGCAAGATCTATAGACAACGGACATATTTACCAAATACAAAAACATGGATCTGTGCCTGATAAATTGAAACCTTTTGGGGTTGCAATTATCCCAACAATAAATAGCTGTCAGACATGCCTGATTAAAATTTGACCTTCTCTTACCCTACCCATTCTCATGGCATCAGATTGTATGCCCTCTGATTCGATCTAATAAAAATTAAATCCTATCTAATCTCCCATTTGATTATGCCACATGTAGGATCTAACCGGCTTGCAGTAACATGAGTATCAACCAATCCAGAAAACAATACATAGTTCTTTGAAGGGAACATAATGTTAGGGGCAATATGTCGTGTCTCCTGGAGCGAACAGCTTCGCTAGGCGAGCCAAGCGGTAGGCCCCCACGCGTGGCCGAGATTGTTACCTCTGCAGGTGTTGTGTTAGCGGGCGTCGGCTAATCAACAATTGTCTGGCTCTTATCATTGCTTATCCAGGCACGAGGTGTACTCCACAAAGACAGTATTATAGTGTTTTGTTTGTGCATGACGTACGGTACATCTTTTGCTATGACAATTTCCTTCAAATTCAACACATTGTACAGATATCTGGTACCGGTAGACGTAGAATATAACTTGTTTGGGTGGCATGAAGCTTAAAATTAGTCAGCAAATAAAGACGTTCTTATTGACAAGCACTTCTTGCATAAATTATTAACCGGCCACGTGCACGTCCCGCTACAAATACCCACCAAATTGGTTACAAAGAAGACAATGAAATGCAAACCCATTTTCCATAATATTGTAAATAAAAATTCTAAATGGAAAATTTAGTGTTTACAGTATTGGAAATATATTAAGTTCAAATGTAATGGCTAAACTGCAGATTTGCATCATATACCTATGGAATAGTTCAAATTGAACAATTGAATTGCGATGATAACATTGTGCATTTGAATTACTTTAACGTGTAATAATCGTAATTTTGGATGTGGTGGTTAAATGCAATTCTTCGCCAGATATTTATCAAATGATAGCAAATAAATCCATCAAAACAAACAAAAACAAACAAAAAATATACATTTACAGTATTGTAAATGAAACTGTAATGTGTGAAATGATTTCATACGTAGCTACCGTCATAGCAAATAAAACTGTAATATTCACCATACATTCACACGTGTATGTGGAAGAGGTAGATATAAATATTCCTTTTGAAATGATTTAATATGTACCTAATGGCGTAGCAAATAAAATGGTATTATACCCCATACATTTAAACATGGGGTAGATGTAAATATAAATATTTTTTTTGAAATGATTTAATGTGCACCTACCATTATAGCAAACAAAATTGTAATATACACCATTCCTTTGCGCATCTGTGAGATAAATGTAAATATAAGTATTCTTTTTCAAATGATTTCATATATAGCTACCAGCTTAGCAAATAAAATGGATTTATACAACAACATTTACACATCTAGAGGATAGTTGTAAATATAAACATTTTATTTGCATTGTTTTGAGATATAGATGCCATAGTTCGAAATTTACGGTTAAGTTTCATCTTATTTGCCATATATATCACGCAATGGTCAATATAACTGCAACAATTCACATATATTTATTACAGGTTTGAAAGTGGCTAAATATAACTGATAGATTTGCATTCGGGTCACTACAATAGCGAATGTATTCAAATAAATGAGATTTATTTGCAAAACATTATCGTGCGTTGTATATCTATCGTAATTAGGGACTCTCCAAGGTACGACATGCACAATAAATGTATCCAAAGGAAACCTTAAATGTATTGTAAATGTATGTGAAATGTATGGGAAACACCAAGATTCGACATATGCCATGAAACCACGGAACTCTAAAAACATTTACTACAGTGGTGGATTTGGGGCTGTCAATCATACAGAATACATGAACAACATTCTTAAATATAACACCAAATATGGGAATCCAATTGTATGAGCCCTACCTCTCCGATCACATCGACTTATACGTCAAATGAATGCAAATGTTACTTATAATTGCAAGCGTAAAACTTAGTGTTCAAATAATTGGAAATAAAACCATTATATTCACCTTACATGCTGACCGTATATTAAATATAATTAAAATGACGTTTTTATGTGGTGTGTGAAATCTTGGGAGTTGGATATCTTGGAGTTGAAAATCTTGGAGTTGAAGATCTTGGAGATGAAAATCTTGGAGTTCATTATCTTGCTTTGTTGTACTGAGTGTCGGGTATAACAGCATTATTTCTAGTACATAATATTACAATCAACATCGGCCAGCTACACAAAGATTACAGCGTAATAGCCAAAGTAAATAAGACAAGAAGTTCATCTATTCTTCACGCTGGAGAATCAATCTAACACGCGTTTGGTATCACCTGGTTACAAAATCTAGTATACAAGCTGGAGAATCGATCATCCAATATTACTCTAGTTACAAACAATATAACACGGTCACACTTGGAATTGGAATATGTATTGTGCGAGGCATGGCGAAAAAAAGTGACTGAAACATAATTTTCATAATTATCCAAATTAAGCCTCCACCGACCAATACAGAACAGCGCAATGGCGGGGCAGTGTCGGACTAAAGCGGAATGGGGGGGGGAGAGGCATACAATTAAGCAATCTCTGATTGCTTCTTTCCTGTGTTTACCTAGCTAACGTTAATATCAGTTTTATTATGGTAATCAGTTGCTGTCATTCATAACATTGGCATTTGTATGAAACTTGTGTTACATGGTGTTCATATGAACAATCACAATCAAAGCGTGACTGAGATACATCATTCTTTAGATGATGACTTTACAACGAATATTATGGATTAAGAATACTGATCAGCGATACGGATTTGATATTTTTGGAACATCATGATGTCTTGCCGGCATCATTGAAAACTGTTGACCGCTTCTCTCTTGCAGGAAACAAGCCTATCTTTATGTATACTATGATTGTCTTTATGAATTTGGTGCTAATACTGTTATATGGAATATGGAATAGGTCTTTGGATTATGGACGCGGATATTCTTTAATGGACGATGGCTGAATTATGAATGACGGACCAGCCGCTTGTAATTTATACTTATCCTGCGTCATTAAAACGACGATAACGACATACAAAATGTTAACAGCTTAGCTAACTAGACAATGGAATTAACAAAATTCCTTGATGATACGTCATTTTCTTGCCAGACCAATCTAGTGAGGACCACATGTTTTGCCCATAGCAATCGTGTAGGACGATAGAAACATGCTCTGGTCGGACAATTCGAGAACAGTCATTCACCAAAATATATTCCTTGCGATACCAGTGATTCATGTGTTTAAATCAAGTAAGACCCTTAACCACTGGACTGTTACACTCATGGCCGATACATTTTACGGGACCCAGAATACACCTATTAAAGTAGAATACTACGTGAACATAATAACACGGTATTTCAAGATATTTAAGGAACACAATCATGTAACAATAGACATGAAGAATATCACCTTACCTTCAATATGACTGTTTAGTTCACATAAACAGCTGATTAATGGCTTTCAAAGAATGACACTTCTGCCTCCACACCACTCAGACAGAATTGCTTGTCCAAGGAAATAAAGTGTTTGGCCTTCCCTTCGCAAGGACAAAAATGCCATAACACAGATATGATCATGGACTAGAAGTAGCTACAATATTACACACTATTATATCACAATACTCTGTCTACCATGTGCTCCCTCCTCAACAGCTGCATATCGAACCTCGCAATATAGTCCTAACTCGATAAAGTTCATTGCATCAAGTGTTTGGTTATTCTATGACTGCAAGTTTCCGGGGTCAGCCCGGCCATGTCAGCTGCTATCTGTAACAATATTTGACCATATATACCCTCACACACAGAGTGAAAAATTAGCTCAGACAAATTTCACTTCTACTCGAAGATTTTCAACGATTTCGAGAGATATCTCGGCCTTAATTTTGTTTTGGGCTATACCCACTTGCGAAAAATAAGATTTTCAACAATTTCTGATTTTCAGGCCACAGTTACTTGTGATCAACTGACCCCGGTATGCGATAACTGTGTGACCCAATAGCTATCCAGGTGAAATTTTTAGAGGAATCGCTCGATTTGTCGTAAACATAGGAAACTGAATAAAGAAAGTCGGATGGAGAAAGAGGAACTGTTAAGCGTTATACGGACACGGAGCAAACACAGATGTTTGCATTCACAGAGGAGAGTGGATGAGCAAATATTACATAGCCAGAAAAAAGGTGATAATTTTCACCCCAAAAACGTGATGAGTTAGAACCATCACCCTTTTTTATGATTACCTTTAAAAATAATGACCATCATCTCGGAAGAGAGATGATCAATGATTGTAAATTTAGGTCTGATCACCATGAAAGGGCGATGAACCATCACCTTTTTTCTTGCTATGTATATTCTCTAAATTTTATCAAGAAAAGTATCAATCTTCTTGAGGAACAACCATGCCTATACAGCAAGTCTGTGAAGTTGTATATTGGAATCTCTGGCCCAAATGTATTTCATGGTGAAACTTAGTAATCTAACTGTCTTGTTGAATATCGGAGCGTGACAGATACATTATACTCTAGAAAAATTTGTTTACGTCTCTCAACTGTCGAAATTAAATTTCAATTTTAATATTTTGTTGATGAAGGATGAAAAGGAATGTCGGATTTGAATCATATACTTTATTTCTTATGCTTGTTTAACTATCTGAATCTCTGGCCAGAATAAAACCTACTTCAATCAGTAAATGTACATAATAAACCACAAATGTTTAAGGTTTCATATTGACTTTTAAAGGCGAGCAAAAGACAATATGAAACTCTTTTCTGTGAGTAATTTTATTCATGGTATAAAAAATCTCTGTTTTCAAATCCGAGACCATTTTTCAGTTTTTTATTGAATGAAATAAATTGTATAAAAATATTTGGTGAAAAAAATCAATTGGAATTTGTTGTAATTAGCTCGGTCACACTCGTGGATGGATATTGTCTAGTTATTCTACAATACCATGGGAGACAATTTATACACGGAGAAAGCAACAGGTACGAAACCATAAATAATTATACAAAAACCCTGGAGTATAGATAGTAGATTAATATTTGCGATAAATGTTTCCTTACTGAAGTGAGAAGTTATAGATCCATTAACCCTATCTGGCCTGGGTTTTTTGGGACCTATCCTGGCATGGGGGGGGGGGGCGAAGTGACTCTCCCAGGCCAGCTAGGGTTAATGTATTTTGGACTGCTAATTTATTGACCATGTATATATATTTGTATTGTTAATCTCATGTTTTAGCCCTCGACCCTCATGGAAAGAGGCACGTTGACCTATTGAGGCTATCGAGTTGAAACAAAGTTTATTATTGTTATCATTATTATTATAAAATAACAGCTCATGGTCACGGAAAATTAGGTCAGTCTCCGGGGAATGCCACAGCAAGTATTATATTGTAGGAATGACATGGCCACTCTGAACATACACTACATGGTACGGACGTGACCCATCATATCCAGCATGGTTAACCAAGCAGAACGTCGGCCGACAGGTCACCTAATTAAGGCGACCTTACCGTTCGGACAGTGTACATCTAGAGGTTAGAGGGAACGTCAACGATTCACCAGCATTATCATGGATTGGGTCGATATGAAATCTTTCTCGGAGCGAGTGAAAGGATTTTACAGTCATATCGAAGAAGCGGAGGAGTTAGTTATCGCAACGTTAGGTAAATATCATTCATACTTGTTAACTACGTTTTGCTACAAATGTCACTTGAATGGAATGGATGTTTGCTGGTAAGGCGGATCCACCTTGTTCAGTCATCATTCAGGCTTAAATACTATAAATTGGAGAGATATGAAAGAGGTCGGAAAAATTTACGACGTAGGGCAACTTAAAAGCAAACATATTACAACACATATAAGGGAAGTGGGATGAGGTGCCGACATACTGACAGAGTCACATGACTTCACAGTATAGTCTTCCGGTTAACCTATTCTAAAGCACATACCAAAAATCTAACGATTCGTGATATGTGTTGTATCTCAGGCACGCTTTATTGTACCTGTTCATGTGGTAACTTGGATGATATGACTCTTCAGGAAAGCTTCCCTCGCCACCTCACAATCAGACCCGAGAATACGGTGGATTCTCGAACGTCGACTTGGTATCTCAGCCGCGCTTGTATTGCAGCTGTGATGACAGGTCAGGTCAAACAAACACTTCATCTGGTGTTAATGGATGAGCATCGAAGACGTCTGATCGAGTAAACGACTCAACATGGAGTGAACCTGGTAAATGCAAGAATATCCAGAAAAACTATTCTGTAATGCCTGACGTCGTACGTCTTAAATTTCCCACCAAAACAATAAACCTACATATATTTGTCGAATGAAATCTACAGAGGGTGAGCCTCGGGGACTAACAGTTCACCAGCGGAATCCAACAGATAAACCCGACCATTTATTGTGAAAGTTGATGTCACCATGTCGGTTGGATTGCCTATCACAGAAGTGGGACAGAGACAGCAACTTCGCTTTGCTTATGGATTAATTTAGAGCTTCTTTGCAAAATTGTACTTGTCCTGGGAATGATATGAAAATTCATTCACGCTGCATCCACAGTACAACATATAAGTTTTCTGGTATTTCTATCCTCTAGAATGCCAAAGAGATAATTTACAAACATTAACCAAAAAATTAATTGCATGTTCAACTGAATTTTTTTTATCTGAGCAGGTTATCGTAAATTCGTACAATTAGAGCAAATATGTCTTAAATAATCCATTTTAGACCCAATCTTACTGTACACTGACATTATGCTGTAAGATATGGGGGGGCAACAACCGTGTTTAAATAGAAAATGTCGATAATAGCTGCTTTTTACGATTAGCCACATTTTGCTGATTCTGAAATATTTTTGGTAATATGGCTTGCCATGTACAGCACAGATGATATTGAAACCTATCGTATCTGATGCAGATATCCGTTTGTGTGTACCACCTTCCCCATCTGAAATTAACAGAAAACATTATGTGGGAATTCACCACCCTAATGAATGAATAATAATTCAACATGTAACAGTGTACAAAAAAAAATACGAAAACAAAATAATTTTTGTGAAAATGCGATAATTATGAAATTGGAATTTGTTTTATGGTTTTCAGTCCTAATATATTGACCGTCACGTTATTCACCAATCCTTACATACAAGTACTCTAATTAATTGCAATAATTTCTCCAAATTTGCAGACCGTATATACAAAAACTACATAGGTCAGATCCCTTGTTTCTCTGTTACGTTCAAATACCCCCTCTTCCCCATCTCCTCACAAGCAAATATCTCGCCGGATTTGATGTTTTTATGGAAGATTGACTGCTCCGAAATATTTTGACTGGCACATGCTGTCGTATGTATACAGCCCTTTCTTTTTTTATTCAATATGAACTTTGTATGGATTATGCACTTCCGATGATCAGTAAAATGATGTGGTATAATTTGTATTGTACTGAACTTTCTTCCACCAGGTGAATACTAGTTACCAATACGGATACTCGTCGTATTAAAACTTTATGAAATATTGAGGACTAGGGGCCAGTTCATAGAAAATTCGGACGACCTCATAGTTATTTTCTTAACTAGATCGTAACTAAGGCAATGCACCAGGTATATTATATATTTTTCTAAAGGTATAGATCAAGGCAATTTAGTTCGCATTTGCAGTTACGCATCAATGCACCTGTCGCTGCTATATGGGTAGAGCTATCTAAGGATTAGCTTCATTTATAGTGTAAGTGCGAAATTTGGGTCTATACACCTCAAATGTCTGTCTATTCTCACACACAGATAAATCCAGATTTTATCTAACAAATGACAATTGTGCATGTGGAGTATGTTTGCGTGGTAATTTTCCGTATTAATTTTACATTGTAGATAACATTACGCCACGACCTGGTCAACCGTTTGTCATCGGGGATTATGGTACATCTGACGGTGGAAGTTCTTATCAACTCATTAGGAAATGTATAGGTAAATTGAGTTCAAAATAAAAGAGAAAAAAAACATCTTACCTATCTAAGCGGCAAAAAAATGACATGAATCGCATAAAGATGCTATAGCATATTACATAATCTCAACCGCCTAAATCGTTCCAACTTCCCCAACAATATTTTGTGAGTGGGCGTGAATAATACATTCTAAGAGGTAAATCGATGTACTAGATTGAATACTAACGAATGCAGCATGACTGACAAATCAAGCTAACATTGGGGATTATATGTAAGTCACAAATCAGGTAAATAATGAGATGAAACTATTACTGCACTCGACAGACAAACAATGGCGCCGATACGACTTGAGTACCGAACAAATTTGGGCATAAAGCATGTTGTTGAGTCTCCTGGCAACAAATGATTAATAACATAATTGATAGCCTGATGAGTTACTCTTGCATATTCTTTCAGAATTTCTTCGGAATAAATACGGAGAGGAACTTCCAATACAGATTATATATGAGGACCATCCAATGAACGATTACAAACCTATCTTCCTGAGAACAAACGGTAAGTTATAGAATATGCCAATCTCGTTGTTAGCTTAAACAAGTGCCCCTACCGTACTTCGCATTATATAAATCTATGGAATATGAGGTTTCTAAATTTCTAAGTTGCAGTGCTCTATTCGTATTAATTATTATTAATTTTAAGTCCCACCCCTCACGTCATCAGTTGATCGTTTTCCATCTGTAAGCTGCAGTTACAATACTGCCGGCGAGTTCACCACAGCGACCTTGCAACTTATATAAGTGTAGTTGGATCGTATTTATCCTGACCAGTAAACAAACGATTGCATCTGTATTGAGAATGTAATAATGTTCAATCAAAAATCAGAGCTAAAAAGTCAACTTAGCTGAAGTCATGCGGTCCACCTTCATTCCGGGTTATCGAGGTACCCTTAAATTGGCGAGCTATTCATCGTGGATTATGAAGAGTACGTACTTAGCCACAAAGGATTTTTTCATAACATGAAAATATGTTCTTTGGATACACTGTTTGGACCATAATTTCGGTGAAGTATTTAATTGTTTGTTCCCAGGTTATAAAATCTGTCGGGGATTTCGCCCGTGTCTTTCGTCGTACGGCTGTAGCTCTATTTTGCTAGCCATTTGATTTTGATGTCCGTTACCACACATGAGCAGGGTGACTAAGGTCACAGGACTATCGAAGTAGGGTTTGATATGATTTAAGTGTGTACTTTGACGGGAGACGACCGAGAGATGACTTGGGGGCCCTCTATCTAGAAGTAACCTGAAATCCTCTCAAAATTTCCGGTTTATAGGTCACCTAAGTAGGTCAGCTCAGAACTTGCTGGCAACAGTCCCCTAATGCACGTTCAGGCGAAAAATCAAGGTTCTTATGTCAACGGTTCTCCTCATTTTGCCGACGAAAGGATTCGGATTGACTCACTGACTCACTCATCACCGGACAATTTGCAAATGAGAGCCTACTTCGTAGGAAATTCTGGCAAGATACAGGCGCATAGTCTTTTAATATTCAGCCCTCTTTTATAAAATAAATTCCGCGTCCATAATCCAAAGACATTATCACATGTATCACAGCATTAACACCTAATTAAAAAAGTACATTCACCGTATATATACATAAGCATAGGCTAGCTTCGAGCGAGAGAGAAGCAGTCAACAGTTTTCGTCAAGACATCATGATGTTCCAAACATACCAAATCCCTGTCGCTGATCAGTATTCTTAATCCGTATGATTTCTGTTGTAAAGTCGTTATCTATAGAATGATGTATCTCCGACACAATTTCATTGTGTCTGTTCATATAAATACCATGATAATTGTGAAGTATATGGGATCATATGGGCACTAGCTCCGGGTTAAGCGGAATTAGACACAAGTTACGAAATGCATCCCCATGGATCTTGCACGCTACGCTCGTATTTTTCAATCAGCATGGGATATGTGTCGCCAAAATTTGAGAGACTTTGAAAGGCGCTTGGTTGTATAGCCCTGTTTTATAAGTTTCTGAAATAATGCTTTGTGACGTTGATTAAAATCGTCACATTTAATACATGATCTAGCAAATGTTACTGGGCGAGATATGTAAGCTCCATATACAGGTCTGATATATAATTCGGGAAGAATAATGTATTGTGTTATCCTTACTTTCTTCGTCATTTAATGATAATATTCCCTTGGTCTTCAAAGCTGACAAAAGTATAATATCCGCTTTTCTAAGCTCGCCTGCAATGCAATTCCCAGTTCAAAATGTGACGTTTTAGGTCATCTCTAGAGAGAGAAAAGTTGTCACAAATCTCTAGTCTATGTGTAATGTGTACTACGAAGTAGGCTCTCATTTGCAAATTGTCAGGTAATGAGGTAGTGACAGAGTCCATCCGAATCCTTTCCTCGGCAAAATAAGGAGAACCGTTGACACTAGAACCTTGATTTTTAGCATGAAGGTGCAGTGGGGGACTGTTACCAGCAAGTTCAGAGTTGGCCTACTTTCGATGAAAATTTCTGGTGATTTTTGATGAAAATCACTGGTGATTCTCACTTGAGCAGTGCCCATCTTAATATAGGCAGGATTTCAACTTGGGGGTGGGGGGATTTCCAAGAGTTCAGTTCGTGTCGGAGTCCTGATGCCCACCCTACTTCGTCGGCCCTGTGACGTTAGTCACACTGCCATGTGTGTAAAATAAAATCTAAAAATATATGTATTCTGTCAATGTTAATAATACACATTATCTACGCCCTCCAATATGTTTTTTCATCTTGTACACCTACTTATCACTTTCGTTAAACAATTGTCAGAGTTCAAAGCACATTAGTCGTTTCGATTTGTTTGTCATGATCTTACTATAGTCATCTTGATGAATTTTCGGTTTCTCGCCATAATTTCATTATTATTCTTTTCGGCTTCGTCCACATGAATGGTTACCCGTAGATGAATCATAGCTCTCTCAGTTCATTCTCTGACATCATTCTCTAGATAACGACTTTACAGCGAATATCATATGGATTAAGAATACTGATCAGCAATACAGACTTGATATGTTTGGAACATCATGCTGCCTTTTCGGCATCACTGAAAATTGTTGAATGTTCTCTCTTGCAGGAAACTAGACTATGTTTATGTATATTAATTTGGTGATATTGTTGTTATATGAAATAGATTTTTTGATCATGGATGCGAATGGACGACAGCTGAATACTGAATGGCGGACTAGATTCTTGTAATTCGAACCGTCCATATTATGCACCCACCCACGTAGAACATATTTTGTGGGTGTTTGTGCGAAATCTAACACGATATAACAGTTTCGGTCCATGTTAGTCGAGTGAAGATTAGCCTTAGTGATTCATTCGGTCATTTAACGTTAATGCAGCTATGCAATTCTACCCTGCTGAATGCAGAGGCAAAAAACCTTCATTCATGTCAGTCGTTGTCGGATATCCGAGGTAAGGCCTCATCCCTTACTGTCCAGAAGTGTCTTTGAAGTAACTTTGAAGTAACTTTGAAGTGTGGCCATATTTCAACCTTGAAGTGCAAGGCTCAGAGTCAGAAGTGTGCTTGCAGTGTGGGTATTGTTTTGTAGCAATGCCATATAAGGGCATTGAAGTCACAATGAAGTCACAATGAAGTCACAATGAAGTCACTTAGAAGTGTGCCTCAAATATTTTAATTAGGTACTGCAAAGGCACTTCATAGACACTTCCACAGAAGGGTAACCTTCATAGGCACTTCTGAAGTGCTCTTGAAGTACCTAATTAGAATATTTCAGGCACTTCAATGTCCTTATATGGCAAGTCACTTCATCCACTCATCTACAGAAGGATACCTTTCATATGCACTTCTGAAGTGCTCTTGAAGTACCTTATTAGTATCATAGCAAATCCGTGTGATGAAAAGGTATGTATAGCCTTTCTAGATATTTACTTTCCCAGAAAAGAATACACAAATATATATTTGAGCAGAGAAAGTTTTATTCAGAGAAAATACAGAGTGAGACAGAACAGTACATCATAAAATATTTACAATAAACCGCTAGCACAAATCCTTGAGACAAAATACAGTACAGTACTATATATGTATGTATTTACATGCAGTCTTTGGTATGAGAATTTATTGCAGTATTATTATTCAAGGGTGACCGTGTTCTTTTCCAACTTGAACTTGAAGCAGCAGATCTTTCGAAGAATAGTTTACTTCAGTTGCCCTGAGGTCCACTCGGATGTAACCCAACGCTGAAACCCACCAGTCTGAATTGTGAACTTCTTGGCCTGTGGCGATAAATACATGCATATAATTAAAACCTGATCAGTTGTATATATGGTTCCATATGACATGCAATCCAGTTTTTTTTTTTTTTTTAATACACTCGGGATGATTGAATAGGTTGACTACCATAAAGGGTAAAGAATGGAACACATCCCTACGATTTACAAAAGATTGATGAAGATGTCTATTATCCTTTCTTTAGTACTCCATGATATACAACAATGGAGATAAACAGTTTGTGTGATGTTCTAGCCAATCTACACTATGAAGAAATCAACCATACCTGGGTGTGCTCATTAATTTTCCCATCAGTCGAGTGGCTGCTTGAAGTGAGCTGAGTTCCTTGTTGCAGCTGTATTCTGGAATTATGAAAGTATTGACAAAGAAGCCATTAGAAACAATCATGTGGATTTTGATAATTTGTCTCTGTTAATTCCTGGTTCAACTAAATCTTCATACAAGGTTTCAAATAACAAATAAATGCTTATTAACTACAAATTGTATTCTTAAATTTTTGAAATGAAATAAATGTATGAAATGAAATGTTCTCATTTCTCAAGATGTGGGTAAAAATGTACAATTGAAGTGTGAAGATCCTTAGCTTTGGTATATGAATAGTGCAATCAATAAACAAGGAAAATATAGCCTGTTATAATGATGAAAATTAAGTCTAATCATAACTGATTATACTTTTTCTGATTACAGCTAAACAGGTAATGCTAACATTTTATTATCAATATATTCTAAACTTATTTCTTTACCATTTTGTCAAAAATCTGGTGTGGGAATATTCTACATTCTGCAAGTAAAAAAATCAATACAATTCATGAATCAATAAAAAATCAAAACAACGAGATAATTTATTTAGAGCTACCATCCCCCCAACCAGTTAAATCCACCTGTTTTGACATGAACAGAACAGTTTTGTGATAAAAATATCTCACCCTCAGGGGATTTCCTCCAGGTGCATGCCAATCTTCATATGAGGTCCCCAAGCCTGGTGTTTCCAAGCTGACAATTCACACAATCATAACAATGGCAATTAATCCACACTGCCTTGATCAATCTGGATAGATCTGAAAGTGATATTGGGACAGAGATATGGATATTTCGCCATGTTACATGACCCATTAAATTTGACTGCAATTGTAAGGTGGAGTACATTATAATAACTTGCAGTCCATATAGCAAAATATTTCTTGAGGCCAATATCAATTTTTTAATATGTCAAGGGAAACTTGTTGATAAAATAAATAGCTGATACTCTCAGGTCTACATCACTGTTCAGCTCAGTTCTTTGCTTATTAAGTTATGAAAAACAGAAATTTTTTAGTTATATTTATCATTTACTTACCATATCACTAGCTGCTATCATCACCATCTGCAATACAGTTCTTCAAACCTCCATAGTTCTAGCTTAACAGGAGCAAATCCATCTGATTTCTGCAGTTGGAGAGGTCAGCCATTTTGATTGTTATCGTCTGGTGGCGCCCCCAGTGTTCAATTAAATTTTCAAGGGCAGATAACTCCACCCATTTTGGCAAAGACAGTTCAGAATAAAAAGACTATCAGAAACAGAAATTATATATATTATACTTAGTGATAATGATGAAGAGGATAATATAAAGTATTCTTTAATGGGTATTTTTTTGTTGCTGACATCATGTTAGAACTGATTCTACTAAAAATATTTTCCCATTTTGTCCAATTTTACTATAAAATCATGGATTTGGAATGATTATAAAATCTGAATTCAACAAGATTTCTTATCTAATATGTGAGAGACTGGTGTTATTAATGTCTTTATTCTATTCAAATAGAAACCCATAGTACTGATCACTTTAAAATATCAAAAAAATGTTCACAGTTCTGAGTAATATGTCAGTAACCACATGTGAATATTTTACACAGTTGTAGCTATTTTGAAATGTGAAGTACAAATCTGATGTTTGGTGGTTTCATTGAAATGAGATTTGATGTCACTGAGTGAAATCAAATCAGCCAACTTTAAGCTGGGATATTCCCAGAGCTAATTAATATAACTGAAACTTGTAAACATGTAGTTCTAATTTATAATGTTATGTTACTCTAACAGTTTATGGGAAAATTCCAATAATCTAGAAATCCTATTGGATTGAATCTTATAGGATTTTTCAGAATCTTATATTTTAGAAGCTCATATGAGTTTTTAGAATCTTATAGGATTTTTCAAAATCTTATAGGATGCTAGAAGATATTTTTTGCAAGGGGAAGTCCACCAAGTTATGCTATATAACTGACAAAGTCCAAGAAGTGACTGAGGAGTACCTTAGATTATGCAGAACAAAAACAAAGTCTCAGAAGTGTCTCTGAAGTCCCCTATGTTTCGCTGAAGAACTGACAAAGTCCAAGAAGTGTCTTTGAGGAGTACCTTGGATTATGCCGAACAAAAAGAAAGTCTCAGAAGTGTCTCTGAAGTCCCTCATTTTTTGTTATGAAATTGACAAAGTCCATGAAGTGTCTTTGAGGAGTCCCTTGACTACTGCCTTTTTCTAATGAAGTACCTTTGAAGTGTGCCAATATTTTTCTCTGTTGTTGAAGTGCCTTTCAAGTGTACTCTTCAGAGGCACTTCTAGGCACACTTCACATGAAGTGTGACACTTCTGGACAGTAAGGGATACCACCATTAAAACACGTATACTGGAGGATACTTCATTTTGCCAAAATGTTGCAGCAATCCAATGGTGAAGAGTTTCGAGCATTTAGAACTGATCGATAAAATATTCTTTGAACGGTTAAACAGGTTAGGGAAAACCTCTCTCTAAAAATGGAGGTAAAAAGGTCGTTTTTGTCCAATAAATTCAATGATATATCGAAGATAGAAACATCCGCCAAAGGCGACCATGGATAGTATTGAAAAAACAAATTGTCGTCTATCTAATGTGCATAAGAATAGACGATATGTTTCGTTCTCTGTTAACAATTAGACTATGCACACTTTCATTGGAAAAGCACTGTTCCGGCATGTAACAATATTTAAAGTAAGTCGCCTGAAGATTGTGTAGCGTTATGATGAATAAGTCAAAAACGACCTTTTTTACCTCCATTTTTAAAGAGAGGTTTTCCCTAACCTGCTAAAGATTCTTTGAAGTGATCGAATTAATGGTGGCCTTATCGTGCATGCATATTATAATCTGTTATCGTTTTTTTAACTAATAGGTGTTGTGTGATTTTGCAGGATTATTGCATGGCGAGACGGGCATCACAGAAGAGTTTCCAAACGTTTACGTGCTGGTTTCAGGAACAACTTTCTATCAACAATGTCTACCACCAGAAAGTATCGATTTCATCTTCACTGCTTTCGCAACCCATTGGATAAGTAGGAGGTAAATAATGATTGTATAACATTACATATAGAGTGCAATTTAACCATCCCTTGATGAATCGAAGAAAGCTCCACAAAGCGTAGTGTTACCACATAATAATGCTATTTCCCAATAGACTGAGTAACATATGATGGCAGAAATCAAACAAGTAAACGCTATATCTCATACCAAAAGTGTTCAGCCTGGTTGCTTGTAACTCGGTCACATGATATTCCGTAATTCTCGATATGAAATGTAACATCACGAAAATCATATTATTTAGATGATCGTATTCCTCCTGCTCTGAATCTTGGTACTTCATCACTCTCTCTCATATATATATATATAGCCCCCGCATTCTGAGAAATCACTCCAATTTCCATTTGCATCAACACATCCTGGTATAATTGAATTCTGTAAAATCAATCGAATTTCTATTTACATAAACACATCCTGGTATAATTGGATACTGTTTCGAAATTTCCCATCCCCGACTTCCATTCTGCTTTTTTGATAAACATCAAATTCAACTTCAAACTACTTTTTGTACTTTTATTTACTTTTTTCAATCAGTTTAATTCTGTAGGATTTTATATGATCACGATACATTCTATAGGATTCGAATCCTATACTATTTGCATCCCAGGTATATGTATTTTAGAATCACATAGGACTTCCGGCGAGGCCTGCTGCCGGTCATATGATTTACACTTCTTCGTACTCTGGTGCAGGTGTTCCAAGCACTATAAGTGGCAAGATGTTTTGTAGTCAAGCGAAATTTGACATAGGCACTCTTGATCAGACACTGGTGGGAGCCAACAAAAGGCAGCACCTGTTTGTGATACAGCTGTCTTGCAAATTGACCTTAGTTTACGCAAAATGGCGTTTTCTTTACTCATAAAAACCGGGAGGACCTGGTTAAGAGTGTTCTAGGAATTTTGACAAGCGTCTGGTCCGTCATTCATAATTCAGCCGTGGCCCATTAAAGACTATCTGCGCTCATAATCCAAAGGCCTATTTCAAATTCCGTATAACAGCATTAGCACCAAATGCGAAAAGACAATCATAATATACATAAACGTAGGCTAGTTTCTTGCAAGAGAGAAGCTGTCAACAGTTTTCAGTGATGCCGGCAAGACATCACGATGTTCCAAAAATATCAAACCCGTATCGCTGATCAGTATTCTTAATCCGTGTGATATTCGTTGTAAAGTCGTCATCTAGAGAGTGATGTATCTCAGTCACGCTTTGATGCTGAACGTACATGGGTTCATTCGGCCCCTAGCCCGGGTTAAGCGGAATTAGACACAAGTTACGAAACGTAACGTCATAGATCTTGCAAATTTGATAAACTGTAAGTGAAGACGCTTGGTGATATAGCCTTGAGTGGTGGGAGGACTTGGAAATGCTAGCCGTCCGTCCGTCCTTCTGTCCGTTCGTCCGTTCGTCCGTCCCACACCTTGTGAACGCGATATCTGGAGAACAATTCGACCAATCGACTTTAAACTTGAGAAGGTGCTTCACATCAATTAGACGGCCATTGGTATTGATTTTCACTGAGGTACGTAATCCAAGATTGCCGCCATCGACCATATTGGATTCTGTCCGTCCCACATCTTGTGAACGCGATATCTCAAGAAGGATTCTACCAATCGACTTCAAACTTGGGAAGGTTTTTCACATCAGTCAGACGGCCATTGGTATTGATTTTCACTGAGGTACGTAATCCGAGATGGCTGCCATTGACCATATTGGATTCCCTCCGTCCCAGATCTTGTGAACGCGATATCTCGAGAACAATTCAACCAATCGACTTCAAACTTGGGAAAGTGCTTCACGTCAGTCAGACGGCCATTGGTATTGATTTTCACTGAGGTACGTAATCCGAAATGGCTGCCATGGACCATATTGGATTCACTCCATCCCACATCTTGTGAACGCGATATCACGAGAACAAATCAACCAGTCGACTTCAAACTTGGGAAGGTTTTTCACATCAATTAGACGGCTATTGGTATTGATTTTCACTGAGGCACATAATCCAAGATGGCTGCCATTGACCATTTTGAATTCCATCCGTCTCAGATCTTGTGAAAGCGATACCTCAAGAACAATTCCACCAATCGACTTCAAACTTGGGAAGGTTCTTAACAACGGTTAGATGGCCATTGGTATTGATTTTCACTGGAGGTACGTAATCCAAGATGGCTGCCATTGACCATATTGGATTCCATCCGTCTCGCATCTTGTGAACGTGATATCTCGAGAACAATTTGACCAGTCGACTTCAAACTCGAGACGGTGCTTCACATCAGTTAGACAGCCATTGACAGAATGGTATTGATTTTCACTGAGGTACAATGTAGTATGTAATTCAAGATGGCTGCTATTGACCATCTTGGATTTCGTCCATCTTGCATCTTGTGAACATGATATTTTAAAAACAACTCAACCAATCGACTTCAAACTTGAGAAGGTGCTTCACATCAGTTACATGGCCATTGGTATTGAGTTTCATTGAGGTAGTATATAATTCAAGATGGCTGCCATTGACCATCTTGGATTTCACTCACCCATATTGTACCCATCTGTGTTGTGAACGCGATATCTTGATCTATTCTACCCATCGATTTATAAACCTCACCATCCACAAATCCAATACAACTACATGTACAGACTTACATTCCAGTGTTACACTACCTATTACTGCTTCTTTCCACATACACATATCCACTTTCCAAGTTATATTTAAGGAGATATTGGAAGCGTATATGCTGTATGCTCCCAAACAGGCTACTTGGCGGAGGACCTACTACTCAGCTTGTTTTATAAATTTCTGTAATAATGTTTTGTGACGTTGACTAAAATTGTCACAGTTAACAGAGGATCTAGCAAATGCTAGTAGGTGAGATATGTATACGCCATATGCAGATCCCACTGGAATATTACTTTCTAGAAAGGGATAGTTTACGATGTCGAAATTGTAATCATCTATATAAAGTCGACGAGAGAGAAGGCCTCTTCATTTTTTTAGAGATATATGTTAAATATGATGTGCCGTTAGGGCTACCTGTAGTTTCCTTCACTGCGTCATTTGTCAATGTATAACAACAGCAATGTATAACCTAACGTGGGTCAGAAAAAAAACAACATACGCTCTGTTGAATTCGCATGCCGCCAAATTGCTGAAACCGACGTTTGACTATGGTAAAAGTCTTTGATTCTGGTAAACTTCATGGAAGTGTAGTTTTCGCTATAAAGGCTAAAGAAGCAAGGGTTCCAAGGGTGAAGAAGAAGATATGCCGTTTGTTCTGACCGTCTAGGACGGATTATGGTGTTGGTTTGTATGATTGGAACACTTACACTGCAGTTCGAAGCAGCGTCACTTGTGGAAAGTGAGAAGATGTGCTGCATAGTCTAACTTTGAGAACTATACAAAATGTAGACGGATACTTCGGCCAAAAAGATGTGATTGCCTGATTGCCTGAGTTGCATACCTTTATAAATTCGGACACGATGAGGTGCATTGCAGAATTTATTGAAGCCAATCGTGCTCAGGTTATCAATAATGATAAACCGTGGTGTGAGAGGGGGGGAGGGGCTTTCTCGAACTTTAGTAGGAAGAGATATCGTTGAACGAAATTGGGGATTTGTTCACAAAAAAAAGCTAAATAATTGCGTGGAAAACGATTTCTTTACTGCCATAGGCCTGCCAATATTTTCACAGCTGGATAAGAATGGAAAGGGATACGCTGATCGTTAAATGCTACATAAATTATACTGTTTACTATCTCATGACATCTCACGTAGACTGAGTATTCGATCCTAGCTGAATCTGACCAGAGACTGCAAGGATTTGAGAAATACCAGGCCTATCGAAGTAATATTTGTCTGAGACTCTATGGAGTCTCGGAATTTCAAGTCGTAATTGGTTGTCGTATAATGGTGGCCTGATAGAGTTGACGGTAAATACATATTTACTTCAGCTGCTTAGATAGATGTTCTTTGCTGTGCGTGAATTTTCCTGAAAATGCCAGCTTGCAATTTGACTAAAAATCCATGAGAGACACACTTTTGGACTTCTTAGACTAACCAATTCCAGTCTTTGAAAAAACTGATCGCAACTATCCACCATAATGAGGGTTGAAGAAGAACTGCAAAGCCGGTGGAATGGTTGTCCCTGAGGAACCCTCGTGTATTCCGTATTCCACTATTCCCGAATCTTCGCACACATATGAGTACATTAGTATAAGTGTAGTTGAAATGTTACAAATATACTGATATTGGTGAAAAAAGATGGTCAGTTTATTACTTTTCTTCTGAATAACTTTGTGAATGGCGAAAAATGAAATAGGTATGTTATGGAATAGCTAACTTGTTTTGCAAATTTGTTTTTCAACTGAATGTTGGGTACTGAGGGATGCTTCCCTGTACAGTCATATGGTTCTCTTTCAGTGGCTAGACATCGTCAATTTTACCCACCTCTTGCATATGGCTTCAATCTATTGCCTGTGTATGCTAGCACTCTCCTGGTGGATTGCTAGTCTCCGAGGCCCGCCCTCTGTACATGTCACTCGACAAATATATGTATGTTTATTGTTTTGGTGGGAATTTTAAGCCGTAACAGCGACCCCCAGAGTAAGGGGGGGGAGGGGTCGGTGATTCGAAACCCACTGTGGACTCGACCAATTTTCTGCACTAGAATCTGAGCTATACTAAGATAGCTTAATCCCAAAAGTAACTAAGATACTGTTGTAAGATCACTTTTTAAATGACCAAAATATATTTTCCTATGTATTCACCTATGGGAGCTGTGTTATTACGACCATAAGGGGGTACTGTATGTTCGCTTTCAAGACTACCGGTCTGCTACCTTCTATTTTTGTGGGAGGCCCGTTGGGCGAGTGGTTTTGATCGCCGGCATATAATGCTGGCGATTAGGTGCCTTACTCTGGGGGTCGCTAGTTCGAATCCCGCTCTGGTATTTTCTGTACTGGATTCTGTGCTATAATAAGAGAGTGTAGTCCCAAAATAACGAAAATACTGTTATAAGATCACCTTCTAAATGACCAAAAAATATCTTCCTATGAGGTGAGTTCCTTGATGTGATCATTTATCATAGCTACCGCGCTAGCGTATCTAATTTGGCTTCCCGGTACTGGAGGCGTGTGGATACTTCATAGTCTCCACATGAACACCTAAAATAAAAGCGCGGCTGAGATACTAAGGCCACGTCCGCGAATCCACCGTATTCTCGGGTCTGAATTTTGGGTGCCGAGGGATGCTTCCTGTAGAGTTAAATGGTTTATCTTAGTCGCTAGACGTCTCACCATTTGGAGTTCACCCCGTGAATTTATGGATACACGGTTCTGTAATGGGGTTCAAAATGTGCCCAATATAATCAGCTAGGGTGTTGAGGTTTATGACACTCGATCGGAACGGAGTTTTAATGGAGCATATATGGATTGTATAGGTTTTCATGGGGGATGCCAATTGCGAACACCAACATTACTAAACGGATTTATCAAGATGACAACCGGCTTAGTCATACTGAGGAATGCCCTAGGAATGATTCTACCCAGTTACCAGCTTCTCTGCTCTCTGGATGTATGGAGAGTATTATCGACGCATTGTCCAGTGTTAGCTCGATCATCAGACAATAGGATACATAGTCAACGGTAGGAATATTGCCATGGTGGACACGTAATAATTATTAGTCACGTTTTCCAATTTTACATCTTTTTGATAAAACTTAACCATTGCAAGTTATTTTTGGTATTATTTTACTTCATACAGTCCGGGAACTTTAACAGATGCTTTATTAGCTAACAACGCCACAGGTTCTGAGAGGGAGGCATATGCGAAACAGGCTGCTGAAGACTGGGAGACCTTCCTTCTACACAGAGCTACCGAACTTGTACCAGGTACAGTTTGGTTGCACAAGAATGCCACAATATAGTGTAAATGTCTGGTCAGGGCGAGCAGGGTCGTACTGTGGCCCGCAGAAGGTATTCTGTCCATCCACCGCACTGGTTACTCTAGTTACCTAGCAAGTTCTACGAAAAGAATGAACAAACAGCCAGAGGAAGCTAAGTCCCCCACCGAAATGGCAGCAATATTTTTTAGCATTGTTGGTCTCAGGGGATATACATGAGGGAGGCAACTTCTACTTCATAGGCGTTGGATGCGGAAGGGTCTTTCTGCCTTCCCAAGTTTTAAAATCAGCTCAGAACGGTTGACTGAACGGGTTTTTTTTAGCTTCTGTAATATAGTTTACATGCAGTGAAGCATGGAAATTATGTAACCGAGAAGCGGACCCCAAGTGGCATCTCAAGGCATATTATCTGCAAACCAAATCTGACGAGAAGCTGACGGCATCCTCAACCTATTGTCTGGAAACAAAATTTTAAATTAGCCACCAGGTGTCGCCACATGTAGGTGCAAGTGGGCGAAATGCAATCCCAAGGATCATCTCATGACATGGTGTATCAACATACAAACTTTGGGAAGAATCTGAAAAGGGGTTATTGTCCGGAAAACAAATCTAGATTTGTATGCAAAAACACAATCCCAAGTGACATCTTATGGCATATGAATACCAAATTTGAGATGAATCCGATGAGCAGTTGTCAAATTATTGCCAGAAATAAATTTCAGATTTTTCCACCAGGTGTCGCCACCAGTATGCAGAAGCAGGTGAAATACAATCCCAAGGGACATATCATGGCATGGTATCTGCATATCAAATTAGAGAAAAATCTGATGAGCGACATCAAATTTAGATTTGACACGAGGTGGTGCTACCTGTAAGCACAAGTGGGCGAAACAAAAGAACGGAAAGAACTATAGTGGGGCCATCTACAGGTAGATCTTTCTGAAGCGCAATACCAATCAACATCTTGTCACAAGGAATGCGTACATGCCAAATATTGAAGAAACTACATACAGTCGATCGAATACGATTGGAGGCATGCCTTTTGCATCTTGATTTTAGTAAAGGGAACATTCATTATTTGTGAAGAAAGTAAAAACGTAAAACTTAGGAAAACATCATTAACATGGTCCCATAAGATGCCTTGAGGGTAGGTACCCACATACCAAATTTAAAAGAATCCATTAATGTCCAACAGTTGCCGTCCGGAAATGCAATTTTACCTTGGCCCTCAGGTAGCGCCATGTGTAGGCAGATAGGCATAACAAATAATCGCAACCGAGATCTTGAGGCAAGATCCCTTGACATTGGAAATAAGAAATGTTAACTTGGCCTACAGGTGGCGCCACCTATGAGCAGATCGACAAGAAAAACAATACCAAGTGAAACCTTCAGGTAAGGTACATGTATACCAAACTTGGAAAGATTTCATTCAAGTATTAAAAAGTTATTGTCCGGAAACATAATTTTAAATTTGCCCCCAAGTGGCACCACCTATATATGTGGATCGGTATGAAAAACAATGCCAAATGAGAAATTGAGGCGAGGTACCTACACACTAAATTTGGAATGAATCGGTTCAGGTTTTCAAAAATTATTGTGTGGAAACACTTAACTTAGCTTTCAGGTGGTCCCCCTATCAACATGAAAAACATTCTCAAGCCAGATCTTACAGATCTTAGGCAAGGTACCACCACACCAAATTTGGAAAGAATACACTTAAGGTTTTCAAAAGTTATTGTCTGGAGATGCGCTTTTAACTTGGCCCGAGGTGGCGCCACCCAGAAACGGATAGGCATGAAAAACAATTCCAAGCAAGATCTATAGACAAGGGACATATTTACCAAATACAAAAACATGGGTCTGTGCCTGATAAATTGAAACCTTTTGGGGTTGCAATTATCCCAATATTGCAGACAACACACAAATTTCAGCTTCTGCCAAGATATATTGGAGATATATATGCTCAAACACAATATATGAGGGTCGGGCGAGGGCCAGTTTGGGAGATAGAGGGTGCGGCTCGGCGCCCTGGGGATGGGGACATGCTCTTCTTGAGGGTAGTGGTAGGTGTGCTGACATGAAAGCCATATAAAGCTCCCTGAGCCACACATGCAGAAGTTTTAGGGTAAATCATATGATGCGGAATAGAATGATTTCATAGTAAAATTGCAGGAAATGTTGTCCTTCATTTAAGGCGACACGAAATTCAAAGCTAACAGCGAGAAGCGGAAAAAAGAAGAAAAACTGACAAACGCATTTAGGGATGCCTAATTATTAGACAAAGCATTTGGAAGTTATCGCTTGTGAAGAATTTGAATGGAAACCACGGACATACACAGAAGATTGGAACAAGACCCAGTGGCGCCACCTTCAGGAGGATCTTGCTGAAACGCAATACCAACCCATGTCTGGTCACAAGGAGTGTATATGCTAAATTTCGAAGGAATCCGAGAAAGCTTTAGGAAGTTATCGCCTGTGAAGAATTTGAACAGACATCCACAGATACAAAGAGAGCAAGACCCATTTTAACTGGAACGGACACGAAGAAGCGAAACTCAGTGGCGCCACCTTCATGCAAATGTTACTGAAATCCAGTACGCAACCGCGTCGTCTCACAAGGGATGCGTATGCCGAATTTCGGAAGAATCCAAGAAAACGTTTGGAAGTTATCGCTTGTAACTGACATCCACGGACACAAAGAAGCAAGATTCATTTTGACCCAGTGGCGCCACCTTCAGGCGGATGTTGCTGAAATGCGATACCAACTGGCGTCTTGTCGCAAGGAATGCGTGTGCCGAATTTCGGAAGAATCCAACAAAGCGTTAGGAAGTAATCATTCGAAGAGACATGCACGGACATCCATGGACATGTATGGACACATAGAAGCAAGAACCATTTTAAAGTCCCCCGGCCGCGTTGCGGCGGGGGACAAAAAGAATCCAGCTACAGTATGCCCGTCTTTGCGGGCATATTACTGACCATTTTCCTATCACGCAAGTTTCTCCAATAAAACTACACAATTAGTAGGAAAATCACTATTTGGTGTGAAATAAGATAGCTTTTTATACTTTATCGCAGAAGAGAGCAAAGGTTTTGATAATACTACGAAAACGACATATTTCAAGACACCCGCATGGCACTCATTTTCAATATTCCCGTGAAACGTAATTGTCATTTCCACCTAAAGCTGTTACAATCATATGAAAAAACTGTTTCAGGTGGATACCTGATTAATATTGTTCCAACAGTCGACGGCATTTGTGCGCAGGAAAATCCGGTGAAACTTTGTGCGAAAAAAGCGTCTGTCGAGATGGCTGATATCTGGAAGGATTTAGTGAAGGAAGGAATGGTATCACAGGTATTTCACTGTCATTCATATCATGACCAGGTACGTTCATAAAGTTAGACCTCGGTTCGCAGTTCGTTATTCGGGACCAGTCATTCAGTGACCCATAACAGCGCCCACAGCAGCGCCCTCTGGCGTCAGATTTGGGATATGAATATGCAAAGATATTGAGTATGACATTCTCTCTTGCTATGCAGAGTTTGAATTACAAGCGTCTAGTCCGTCATTCATAATCCAGCCGTCGTCCATTAGAGAATATCCGCGTCCATAATCCAAAGACCTATTCCATTTTCCACATAACAGTATTAGCACCAAATTCAAAAAGACACTCATAGTATACATAAACATTGGCTTGTTTCCTGCAAGAGAGAAGCGGTCAACAGTTTTCAATGATGCCGGCAAGACATCATGATGTTCCAAAAATATCAAATCCGTATCGCTGATCAGTATTCTTAATCCATAATATTCGTTGTAAAGTCGTCATCTAAAGAATGATGTATCTCAGTCACGCTTTGATTGTGACTCTTCATATGAGTACCATGAGGATCTTGAAGTACATGGGTTCATACGGCCCCTAGCCCCGGGTTAAGCGGAATTAGACACAAGTTACGAAACGTAGCGCCATAGATCTTGCACGCTACGTTCGTATTTTGCTATCAGCATGCGATATGTATCGCCAAATTTGAGAAACTTTGAGTGGAGGCGATTGGTGGAATAGCCCTGTTTTATAAGTTTCTGCAACAATGTTTTGTGACGTTGATTAAAATCATCACATTTAACACAGGATCTAGCAAATACTGCTAAGCGAGATATGTATACGCCATATGCAGGCCCCACTGGAATATTACTATCCAGAAAGGGATAGTTTACGATGTCGAAATTGTAATCATCTCTTTTGTCATAAAGTCGACGAGAGAGAATGCCCGCTTCATTTTATAGAGATAGAGATCTAAATAAGATGTGCCTGTAGGGCTATCTGTAGTTTCCTTCAAATCCAGTGAAGGTGGATATATATCCTTCACTGCGCCATTTATATAGCGATTATCCACAGCGAGAAGATCGTCTATATAGCGTTTGGTGAATGAGAAGGAACGGGCTTTGAATGGATCGGTTTTCGAAAGCGCCTGCATATAGTCATATTCATAAGAGAACAGATACAGGTCAGCCAACAGGGGTGCACAATTAGTACCCATTGGAATACCTATATGCTGCTGATATATTGTGTTGCCAAATTTCACATAGATATTTTTAATGAGAAATTCAAGCAACTCTATAAACAAAGAAACATCCCATGAATGATATCTCTTGTATGTAGTCGAGCTAAAGAATGCTTTATGGCTTCCGACATTAATATATCTACGATCAGTTTTCCTGAACACAGATACTATTAATGAACTTATACGATCAATAAGGTCCTGATGAGGGATTGTAGTATAGAGAGTCGAGAAATCCCATGTGGATACATGTCTGTACAGTATGTGACCTTTAGCATCAAGTTCTTCCGTAAGACATTTTGAGTTTTTCAATATCCACATACATTCAACGCCAGAGTTCTTAGAAATAGTGGCACAATACCTTTCCCAAAATGCTTTTACCTCCTGAAGGGCCCTCGTCAATAGGGTTGAAAGAAGCTTGGTGGTGCAGCTTCTAGAACCAGCTATGAATCTAGCTTTGCATGGTGATTTATGCATTTTGGGAGTCCAGTATAGTTTTGGTATGTCGTTATGATTGGTTGGAAGACAAATACCTCTTTACCTGAGAAACTGTTTGTGATTGTTAAATAAATCTTCCAGAGTAAATGCAGTTTGGGAGTAAGTAGACGTATTTGATGAAGATATGTCTACACTCAATTCTTTAACCAGCACCTGGTAATAGTAATATTTACATATGAATATTATATTATATGTTCGAAGTACTCCTAATGAAAAAATACAGATTTCCATATCTGAAGAAATAAGTGCTTGTCTCCTCGTATAATGAACTGTGAACCGCGATCTAACGTTATGAACGTTGTCCCGGTACCTTCCCACAGTGATATAAGTCAATTTATCTAGTTAGAGATGGTTAGTCTGTTATAGCCCGGGAAGTGGTGTCTGTAATATACAGGGTTAACAAAGTAAATCTAGACCCTACAGTATATCAATATACTTATCACTTATCAGGACTGGGGGGTGGAGGGAGATTATTCTCAACTTTCCAGCTTTTACTTTCAGGATGAATTTAAAAACATGAACTTCCGTTTTTACGGTCGTTCAGTTGAGGAAATTCGACAACCGTTTCAAGATGTCAACTCACCTGTAGTGCAGGCTGGACTCAGATTTGAATCACTTTCCATAAAAGTTACAGACAGCCCATTCCATGTCATGTTGAACTGTAAGCGAAAAAATAACGGTATGTGTAATAATGCAGTGTATGTAGTATCATATGCCACAATACGAGTTCCTCTCTATCTCTAAACATGGTGACCTGGATTTTTCGCTCCTCAACAATTTGACCTTGACCTCGTTTACCTAGGTTAACGAAACTTGGTCAGTAGGGTCCCGCGGTTGATATGCGTGGATTAGCGTGAGCTTTAACACAGTGATCATCAAGCCGGAAGTGACGTTAAAAAAATCGGAAACAACCGATATCTCGTGAACGAAAGGGTTAAAGGCATGTGACTTTCGCTAATATTGACCTTTAAACGAAAAGGTTAATCAACATTCAGCAATGACGTCATAATCACATCATCAAACAGGAAGTGGGTTAAATTCTCAGAAACAAAAATGACTAGTTGAGAAAATTTCACTGATGGATATCTTAAAGCAAATGTGTATTGAGAATGTCCAACATCATAATGACGTCATCAAACCGAGTGTAGGGCTAAATATTTAACTCATCGTGTCGTGGTACACTGTTTTGTGTTAAATGCCGTCATTTTCATCTGCCGACGATACAGCACACTAATCCCCATTGTACGAGTTGTCACAGCGACAAAGCGAACCAATTACCAATATACGAGTTGTCGGAGCATTTCCATCATAGCTCTCTAGATTTGTATCTAATACCGCTTATGCCGGCGCTAGGAACCGTGTGGTCATGTCATCCAACTTGCCACATAAACAGGTACAACTCATATCACGAATCGTTAGATTTTTGGTATGTGCTTTAGAATAGGTTAACCAGAAGACTATACTGTGAAGTCATATGGCTCTGTCAGTATGTCGGCACCTCTTGCCACTTCCCTTATATGTGTTGTAACTGACTGAGCGGAGTAGTAGAATTAAAAATGTCGACCGCGCTAGCCGCTGACACCAAAGAAACGCGACCGCGAGAATTGGAGGCACGGTCGAACTCGCAACGAGTGAGTTACTTTGGCCTCACTCGAGTAACTCGATACTGACGTCACGGGCAAGTCGAATGAAATGTTGGCTTACACGGATCAGTTAGACTGCCACGTGTGAGCCTGTCGAACACGCCGAATATGACACGTGGGGCTTGACCCAGGCTCATCGACCATGACTCGAACTTGTCGCATAATACACTCGAATGATTTCAATGTTACACGGATCGGTCTTTCTATCTACCTATCTATCTATCTATCTATCTATCTATCTATCATCTATGTATACATATATGTATCTATCTAAGTGTCTATCTATCAATTTATCTATCGTGTAACTTTTTCAGATGAGACACTGTTCAGGGCAGTTGCCGAAAAGTACGTGGAAGCCAGGAGATCCTTTAGTGAAAGCTGTTTCATGCAAGGACTGGCCAGTCACAGGTCTGGCGAGGAAAAGGAGAAAATTTTGAACAAATATTTCCAACGCTTCATTGAGAGGGTGATGGGAAATCCCGATAAACACGGAGCTGATTTTGTGAATGCACGCACTGTTATCCACAAGGTTACCACTATTGAAGATAACTGAGTCAATCTACCGGACGCCTCTGTTTCAGTTTTGAATTCTTTTTGCGGTATACTGTTAAGAGGATTAGGTCAAGTTGACAAACTTAGGTGTTTATCCAGTAAGTTAGGTTACATGTATATAAGTGACTGAAGCAATAATAATGGGTACAACGTAATGGTTGGAGTTCGATCCGATAATTTAGGGTGATATGTAATAACTTTCACCTGTGATCATTGGGTCAGAATAATCGGCCCTAAATGTTCAACCTAATCTTTCATAGCTGGATAACCATTGACATAAAATTGTTGGCAATGTGGTTAGACATTCATGGAAGCACGATTGTTTATGATCAATTATATTATTACGCCCAAAACTAAGCCAAAACGTCAATGTTTCGTATCTTTTACAATGGATAGTAAGTGCCATGAGAACAGTACTAGTAATTTACAATGATTATGTACATATGTCGAAGATACAGTTTATTTGCATGGCCAGGAAAACTTTAGGTAACAGAATTACTAATGAAAGAAACAATCTTTGACTCTTCGTTTTAAAGGAGGTGTTCGGTTTGACAATATTTTTTTCTTTATTGTGTTGCGTTTATAAACCGAAAATATAATTTCCTCTCGTTTACTTTGAAAGTTATTAGCTTGAGAGAGAAAATACTGATTTTTCATATTCTCAATTTTCACTGAGAAGAGATTTGTCAAAAAAATATTACGAGTATTAGAAAATAAGCATTTGTTTGTTTTTGCAATTTTTGGCGATATTCTTGAAGGGAATGCCTTTCATCAATAAAATATGACACCTTTAACCAAAACGAGTTTTACATATCGAAATGCGGTAAGTTTGATCCAAAATGATAATTAAGAATCGTTTTGGTTAAAGGGGTCATATTTTCATAATATTGAAATATGTGAAAACGCTTGTAATGCTTTGAAAGGGTATAGTTCACCGCCATTCGGCACATGATTGCTCAAGTTGATAATTGTAACAGCTGCTTGGCCGAATGGTTACAGTGTCGGACTACGGATTAAAAGAAAACCAACATTTAGGTTCGAATTTTTTTTCTCCCATCTTCATTTTGAACTTTAAAGTGCAATAGTGACGTGAAATAAAGACAGCGACCCCTAACGCACATAATTCCTTATTTTATTATAGTTCGTGAATAGAATTGCACACCGTCAGACCACTTGCTCAGTATTTGAATATTCTGACGATCCAGAGTAGCAAAAAATTAATTGTTACACATATATAATTTCGTCTTAGGGCATCGAAAAGTTGTAACCATGAATTGAAAAGTTACAAGTGATTATGCATATGCAAATAAGTTTTTTTCAGTTACTTCCTTAATTATTGTTCGCTCAACTTTTGGCAATGATTTTTCAGTTTTCGAGTCGGTTTATATATTAATATAACTGATTATTGTTCGTAAATATCTGGGTCGTTGACGAAAATGCTAATGGTAACCGTACGAGAATATGAACCAGAATTTCCCATTATACTGGCCTCGCCTGTCTGACAAAGAGTTGGGGAATACCTGAGCATTACGTCACAATTTACCGGCCGGCTCGGAGCGAGACAAAAAAGCAACAGAGAGCGACTCTGAAGGGGAAAATATCCATCTGAAGCGAACACCTCCTTTCTCCACGAACAACAATGGATTGTGATCAGTATACACAATTAAATCACCAGAGCTGTTAGTTACATACACTTCAAAATATTGCAAACCCAATACAAGACTCAATGTTTCCTTTTCAATGGTGGAACGTGCCCTTTAGTGTTTATTGAGTTTGTTATGTAAAAATGTTATGTATCTAGATGGTCAACCCAATGTTAATATCCTTAATTGAGAATATATAATCTCCACCTCAACACGGCGAGATGTTGTGTGGAAAACCTGGGCCATAAGCAATACATGGGGATGGTCTCTCATGCTCTTATAATACTTTAGATTTTCACCTTGAGAAAATGTCCTAGAAACAATACCTGACTCATGTTCATGGATGCTGATCCAAATGACAGCTATAAAAACGCTTGCCTTATTTAGCATGTGAAGATTAGCCCTGATGCAGGAGCAACTTCTTCAAAACCTGTCCGCCTCATTTAACCTATGTATATATGAATGAATCAGCACTCCCAATGATACCTTCTCTTCTTCTCTACCGTTTTCCTTTTGAGGAAATTACCTCCGACAAATCTCTAACTTAGTTAACAGATGTACATCGGTGATGATTCAAAAGATAGCATTTGATTTGAGAAAATCCCCTCAAAACAATGTCCGACTTATTTACCATATGATAATCTATGTTAGGCTATCAACATTTCCAAAAAAACTAATCCTTGCATATGGATCAATGTGGATAAAATATTTTTCAAGAACGAAAGTGACATTTATCTCTGTGAAGCATATTTAATGTACAATTGCGGCGAAGAAAACATTGTTTGGCTCTTACTGTTGCAATATCTTTTCCTTTCATCTTTGGTGTACATATAATAAGAAAGTCTTCAACAGTCTGAGAGTGATGTACACTAATTCGTTTAGATG